>PVJA010005654.1:0-77816 GCA_004027025.1 Myocastor coypus
GGATCTACAGATTGGTAAAGTGCACCGCTGAGTGTATCTGGAAAGGGCAGGGAGGTTTGACCCTGACATGTACATGTGGCCTCTTGTCCTTTCCTCTGTGGCTCTGTCCCCCTTCTCTGTCCCTAGGAGTGGTTTCCGATGAACAAAGCAGATTTGCTCTGCTGTGCCTTTCTGCTATGTGGCTTCTGTCTTTAAACCTGATAATCACGGACGGACACTACAAATGGAATGAACCCTTTTCTCCTTTATATTGTGGGTGCCCAGTATTGTGTCTGACGAGGGGAAAGCTGACTAAGGGAAACGAGATCAGGAGGGTCATTGTGGTGACTCTATTTGACCATGTGGTTGGAGGCCTTTGGAACCGGTTGGCTGGAGGAGTTGGGAGAGGTTTGGAGATGTGGGTCAGAGAAGCCATGGAATGCAATAAGAGCCTAATGGGTCATTTGGTCGCAGCTCAGAATGCTGATAAGGATGCAGACAGCAAAAGAGAGACTTAGACAGTTTCATTTGGGAGCAAGGCGCCACTGGCTGTTGGACTAGAACCCGTGGCTACATTTTGCCTATGCCCTGAGTCTTAGCAGGAGAGTGGAGATTAAGGGTGGTTGACAAATTAGTTCAAGGCAGGAAATTTCAAGACAGCTCAACCTTTAGGCTGTGGCATGTGTACTGCTGCCTGCTTTCAACTAAATTTATGGTGAGCACCAGGGACAAAAGGCAAAGCAGAAACATTAAAAACCACAGATTTTAGCTTAGAACAACCCCTATGTAGTAAAAGTATACTCAAACAAGATATGGCTGCTGAAGACATTATCTGGATTAAAAAGAAACTGAGCATTTTATACAAGAACAAGAAGGGAGATGCTTTCAAAACATCTCAGAAATCTGCAAGATACAACCCATTGCAGACTCCAGGATGCAAGTATATTAACCTTTCCTTTGATGAAGGTGTTCCCAGAATGCCTGCTTGAAGAGGGCTTCATTGGGAATTTGTTCCTAGGAATTCCCTTCACTGCGCTAAGCCACACAGGGACTTGGTGGATGCTATAGCTGTGACCCAAGGGACCCCAGCTACTGCCTGAGCTGAGAGCCAACCTTGGCGTTATTCCCACAGGGCTGGTTTTAGTGACATGCAGAATGTAAAAGTTGTGGGATGAGGAAGTCTGCCACCCAGATTTCAAAGGAAGGCCTGGGAGATCAGGCGAGGAAAGCCTAGGAAGCAGTGCATGAAGTTGTGGGAATAAAACCAAAGGCTCAGTGGAAACCCAGGAAGGTTGGATATGGTAGGACTGTGGAATGTTTGTCAAGAAAAACTGTAGCCTGTGAGAGGAGTTGGCCCAAGAGAGAGGCTGTTGGGCTGCAACTGGAAAGGCAACAGTGTTTGGGGCTACCCATGCCTTCTGGAGCTCATGTGTTATTACCATGTGCCTTGGATGCCAGATATAGGGCCCCTGCTGATATGAGGGTGGAGATTCCCAGTAAATTGGAAACAGAACTCCACTTAATTACCACTGTTGACCTCTCCCTATATTTTAGAAAGCTAGAAATTTATCCCTAAAATGTGGAACTCTAGGTATCACCTGGAGGCCTGTCATCTTTGGTTCTGGAAAGTGTTCTTTTCTATTATAATTTGCAATCTTGACCCTGTCCTCTTGGATTTCTCCCTGGTGTCCTTAAACCTCAAACCTAAAATAGCAGGCCACTTGGGCCTTCTTGTTAGTCCATTCCTGCTCTGCGGAGTGTGCTTTTCTTTTAATCAGTCTTTGCCTTTCTTCTACTTGAGTCCTGCTAAAGCCTTTGTTTGGGATTCCAAGAGCTAGGATATCAGATTAGACAGAGACACCTGTCCAGTATTGGGAGGATTGAAAGTTCAAGGGCAGATTGGACAATTTAAGGCCTTAACAAGACCCTGTCTCAACATATAAAACAAAATTGCAGGTTATGTAGCTCAGTGTGCGGGTTCTGTGCTTAATCCTGGATATATATCCAAGAAATTCAGAAATGATATCAAGCATACTCATAAGTTACATATAAACATCCTTTGGTATATTTGTTTCCGAGATCTTTGGTGCAGTTTTCAGCAGAATTTATGCATTTAAGTTACTATGGGTGCTTAGGTTTGTCAGATGGGCACATTTTCCTATTTAAGAGAATGCAGTCATACTCTGAACTGGTTAGTCTAGTACTTCCTATTACCACAACGCCCCCATCTCCCTCCCCCAAATACTACAAATATATTCATGGTTGGGCCAAGATTATAACTGAGCTTGTCCCATATGTGAGGCCCTGGGTTAAGTGTCAAGCCTGGAAACACACATGCATCATGGGAACAGATGCTCGCATGCACCTTATTTGTAAAGCTATGTTAATTTTAAATGGAAGAAATGTAGACAGTGAACACTCTTTGTTGATCTATTTTCCAGCAGTAATGTGCTTCACTTCTGCTTTCTCTTGTCTTTTTTCAAAGGGTGAATCTTTTATAGGCCTCTCCTCAGCTAGTGCTCTCTTCTCTCCAAGAAGAAAAGAAAGCTGTGTTACGAAAGCTGGGTTCTGACTGACTCAAGGAAGAGCCTGTGGAGAGGGAAGAAGCTGGAAGCTGCTCTGGATAATGAGAAAACCAAGCAGGATGAAAGGAACAGAAAGCTTTTGTTGTGAAAATTAAGTTGTCCAGAAGCAACAGGCGCTCTGGTAAACTTAAAGTGAAATACCAACTTCAGGCTTACGTTACCTCCAAATCCAACCAGAAAAGCTAAAAAGGAACCAAACTACTTTCTAATCAGTGATCTTCTCCTAGGTCTTGCTACCAAGAGGTGCTAGGTGCCTTGGCCGGAGAGCTGGCAGGCTTGTTTCATGGGTGCACCCACTGGCTTGCTTAGCCCCTCATTCCTGGGTGCCTTGACTGGAGAAACCAGCTACAAGGTATTCTTATGTGTCTCTGGCAGACCCTCTGTGCCTCTCTGAATATAAACATCACATTTTAAAACTGACAGGCTTTGGAGTTCCCTTTACATTCAAGAGGAGCAGCTCTGTCAGATTTTAAGTGAAAGACTATCATTTGTTTAAGTCTTTTCAGGATAAATTAGAAGAACAGGTGGTCTCTAGGTGCTCAGCATGGCTTTGTTTTCCTTAGGATAAGTGCGGAGAAGCACTGTCAAAGGCTGACATATTTTCTGTCCCCTACTCCTGTTAATTATAGGAGTGGCAAAGCACAGGGGGAAAAGTGCAATCTTGAGAATCAGGCTTGGGTTCTGATCCCAGCTATACCAAACAGCAACGATTTAATCATGGCAGACAGCTAATCATTTCCAAAGAATACTTTTCTGAGACAGTAGAGCAGTGGGACACAGTACTACCCAGTTGGAGTCTATTTCCTCATCTCTGATTAGAGCGTGGGCAGCCACTAACCTCTCTCAAATGGGCAAGAGAGGATGTGAGATGTGGATGATCAGCAGCACCGCCTTAACGAAAGCTGCGAGCTCTCCCTCACGTATTTTTCTTTGTTCTTGTGAGTTGCGGCCCTGTCCTGCACTGTGAATCAACTTCTGCCCACCAGCAATGCCTGGCTTGGAGGACAGCAGCATAGAAGGACCTGGGCATAGAGCTGTACATTCTCCCAGACCACTTGCCTATCTCTACATTGTGAACTGGGAGGAAGTGGAATTAGCTTTTTTAGGTGCTGTGTTACTTTTCTCTTTACTGTAGGAGTACAGTTCTTATTCTAATTGAATAATTGATTTCGAGACTTTTTTTTTTTTTTTGTATTTTAGGGAAGAGTCTACAGGGTCTCATAGTAATTGGACTCATAGTGATCCACCCGTTTACAGCCTCCTAAGAACTAGGATTGTAGGCGTGCACCACCATGCCCTGGGGAGGGGGGCGCTGCAGTCTGGGGGAGTCAGTCCCTGGCCCCTGTGCCTGCTTGCAGGTGCTTTAATCTGCTGAGCTATTTGGCCTGCCCTTGAGACTATTTCTTAACCTCTCATTTCCTTAGGTCCCTCACATGCAAAAGGAGGAAAATATATTTCTCATCTGAGTCCAATCTGTATAGTGAGACCCTGTACGCCCTGTACTAAATACATAAAAAATAGATATTTCCTTTCCATCTGATTCTCAGATTCTTGTGAAGGTTACAAAGAGAAATCACTACTACAGTTTGTGTTGAGTGTTCTAAGTCAGTCTCTTAGTATTATTTATTTATACATAAAGCTGGAAAGGATAATCACTCTACTAAGTATGCATAACCTGGAGAGGTTCTTTAAATAAGTGATAATTCTAAATATGAAGTAAAATGCATCTGGAATCTTTCTCTGGGCTATGGGATATGGTGGGGGTTTAACCACAGATAACAATCCAACAATTTATATTTTGCTCTGAAACACTCATTGTTTCAGGTAAGAAATACTTGTTATATCCTTCCGCCATTGCTCATGGGCTTACTGCCACCCACAAGCAACCGTTCTTCTGTAGGAAGGAAATGCAGGCTATAGCAGCAAGCCAACAGTGACTGTCACTGGATTTATCTGAGTAAGCTTATGATTCAATATTGTTGGCTCCTAATACATGAAATGGAAAGGAAACTGAGATCCCAAGGGTCTTGAGTGGATAGCTCCATTGAGGGCAAAGCAGAGTCTGTTGGTTGTGGTGGAGAAAGCATGTAGGATAGGTGACACAGAGTCAGGAGACGCCGCAGGCTTGCCTGCCTCCGAGCGCACTCCTTTCCTGGGAAGTTGTACATCTTCCACAGTGCCTACAGAGATGACAAGTGTTTTGCTCTAGTAAAGAAAAATGGAGATAGTTTCCATACAGAGAAGAGGGAGCAAAGAGGAGAAGACGGGTCTCAGGAAGTCAGGGATGTATCAGGGAAAGTGTCCCAGCATTTGGGGTGGGGAACTGGAAGCCGGCCACATGTAGCCAGCACTCTGAGAAGAAAGACTTCGTCAGATCTGCATCGTGCTAGGAAGCTGTTGGAAGAGACGGGATTTGAGTGGGCATCTGGAAGTGTGGGTTGTCAGCAAGAGGCTGAGGAGGAGAGGAGACTGCTTTGGGTGGAAGAAAGGCAGGAAGAGAGGTGCAGAGAAAGGAGGACAAGGGTGACTGTTGTCATGAGTGGTCGGGCACTGAGTATGTTCTGCACACTAGACCAGGGGCAAAGAACAGACTGGGTCTCTACTTGGAATGAGCCAGTCAGGTCAGAACCTAGGAATTGCAGGTCCCTTGTAATCCTCCTGCTGTGTATCTGGCCTTTGTCTATTGCATTGGAACCCTGGATCCCTTGTACCCCTCCTTTCTATTGAACTGCCACATGGGCTTGGCTTCTAGCTCTTATAAGCAATGACAAAGGCACTCTGAGTTTTAAGAAGGGGGTACCCGCAGTGGTCAACTGAGCAAGCCTGTGTCTCCTGGTTGTGATTAAGTTGTCGTTTGCTGCATTTTTGTGTAGCTATGGCTTTCTGGAGCACCTTGGGAGATGTCAAACTCCATCACGGAGCCCTAGGACCAAAGCAGTCATGCAAAAGTAAATGAAAGCAGACCTGTCACTGGGCTGAGCCCCCTGAAATACAGCTGCCCACATCTTTGAAAGTTGCAAACTATGCTATCACCCCCATCGAGTCTCCACTGCAGATGCCTGTCAGCTCATGCGCAACCCGAATCTCCTGACGCTGGGAAAGGGTGAGGAAAAAGTGCAGTAAGACCCGCTACACGCTGCTGGTGCACCTGGACATGATACTCCAGTTCAAAGAGTGAGGCTGGAAATAGCCTAGAGTTTCTGACAAACATGTAATTAAAGATCATCGAGTGCTTCTGGTTGAAAGTGTAAGAATTTAAAAGTCACATGGAAGGTGACTTTCTCTAGTACTATTTAAAGGTAAGGAAGTTGCTTGTGTCTTGGAGGGATATTTACTGACCATAGTTTTGGTCAAGGAGTTGGAAATGTACCTAATGGCACATCGTATTCTGTATTTGATTTGCAAACAAAATTTCTCCTCCACCAAGTGAGCACTTAACTGAAGTCAAAAGTTAATGACCACAGGAAAATAACTTGATCCGTCTGGTTACTGTAAATATTTTGTAAGCTTGTTCAAACCAGAAAATTTCCATGTTTTCATTTTGTTGTGTATATATACAACTTGGGTAATATTCCTCTGGTTTAGGAAAGACCTGCAATTTTAAAAGACATTTGAGGGATTTCAAAATTGCTTGTAAAATTTTTCACTGTAGCAGAGTATATTAGGCTACCCCAATGTGTCCCCATCTAATGTGATAAATTAGTGATGTGTGTTGTACATAAAGGTAAGATACAGAAAAATTCCTTCATGCTAATTTCCTGCCTATTTGTAATCATTAGGTCTTCAAATTCCCCATATATCTCTGTCAGGTAGATAAAAGGCCCTGATTACTTTACTGCTGCTCAGATATTTCACACACCTGGTTTTAGGTAACATTTCTAGAGTAGGAAGAGAGGAGACTCGAAGGAAACAGAATGAGAAAAATGCTTCCACTTTGCAACATCAAATTTTATTGCGTTGGGCCATAAACAACCCCAATTAGTGAAGCATGTTTGTAGTCAAAGCTGCCCTTTGAAAAGCAGTTGTGTGTATACTTCCCCAGGAGCAGATGGCAACTGCAAACCCCTTGCACTGTCCTTAGTTCTGGAGATTTATTAGGAGGGTGGGACTATGTTTACCGAGTCTGCTGCTTTCCTCACCAAATCAATTCCTTGTCAGGGTCCAGCCAGACCTCTAGAAGGGGTTAAGTGGGAGTCCAGGGGGACTACTTGACATCTGCTCTGCTTACAACTTTTTGATCTTGTTGTTTTTGCCTTGTAAAGGGCAGTCACAGTGTAAGGTGTGTGTGTGTGTGTGTGTGTGTGTGTGTGTGTGTGAGAGAGAGAGAGAGAGAGAGAGAGAGAGAGAGAGAGAGAGAGAGAGAGAGAGAACAAGATTCATAGGGGAGAATGAGAACAACTCAATAATGACAGACCAAATGAAGGCAAAATAACTTATTTTTTAAAGGTTGGGTGGGATTACAAAGTCTGAGGTGATGTTCACTGAGAGAAGAACAACACTGGAGTCTCATGAAGGAAAGCTTTTGCGAATGGGAATATAAATACTGTAGGTGTTTTTCTGTCATTAAGCAACACCAAATTATGCTCCTCCCTCAGAGCCCTGGCCCCTATGGTTAGGCAAGATGAGATCTCAGGAAGAAGAATGCGGGGGCAGCTTGAGGTGGAGGTGGCAGGTACGGATGGCCACAGTCCAGTTACCAGGTTTACTATTTGCTGGTCTTCCTTGAGGCATGGGAAAGAAGGTGGCAAGTAGTCATTGGTTTGTAACCCCAGGATGTGGGACATCAGAGTAACAGCCACCTTGATTGTTGTCCCCCTGGTGTTCCACCTGCATGGCCCTACAGCCCTGGGCACAGAGGTGGCTTTGGACAGGCCTTACAGCATGAATGAGCCTTCTTATCTTGGCAGCAAAGTTTAGTCTCTGGTTATATTTTGTCCTTGCCAACTCTAAAGAATGTCACAGCAGGATGCTCAGAAAGCTGTGAGAAAGGCTGTGGTATGCCTCACACATACTTTTCCCACTTTTTGGTTGAAGTCTGAAAACCAGGAGTGGGGTGGTTTCGGGGGCGTAATGTGTTCTCTTTGTTTAATCCACACAGCCTTCTCTGCTGTCCTAAGATGTGTGCCACCTGGTTTATGAAAACCCTGGTGCAGCATCCCATTAAGGTTTGAAGCCAAGCCGGGCTGTGGAGAGGAGCATAAGTCGGGCTCAGGATTTGGCAAGAAAAAGTTTGGGAGGGGTTCTGAAGGGGTAAGGAAAGGCTAACCCCATAAAGGGTATGGTCACACGAAGACATGTAAGGCCAATATTTGTGGGATCTGGTCGACATAAGGGCATTTAACTCTCAATGCACCTTAGGACACCAGGTTTATGGGGTGTCTGGAATTGTATTTGTGTATTTTAGAAGTTATGAAATTGGCCTGTCCCTGGGCACAGAATGGTCAAAGTAAGATTTCCTTAAACCTGGAAGTAGGTATCTTAAATCCTATTCCTCGGTCTCAAGGGACGTGGTTGCTAAGTGCTTAAGATTTCAAGTATCGCAGAGCAGGCAGCTGGTGCCTTAACGACAATCCCATCTATACCAAGAGATGAAAGGTTTTACCCAGGGGATTATTTGGAGGGAGATGTGCCGCACATGGCTGTGGTTAGTGAGCACGATCCTTGTGATCGAGCGGCCCTGGTTGTGCAGCCCCAAACTCGGGATGCTGAGTCCAGCCATCTGGAAGGGGTGCAGGGCTGGGCCCTGACGCCCCTCATCTGCTTTTCATGTCACCTGGAGATTGCTCAGCGAGGTCTACTGTGAAGGCTTAAAGCTAATCTCCCATAGTTTATGAGCCTAAATCCATTTGCAAGGAGGAAGACCCCAGCTGACCAGCAGCTTACACAGGCGTCCCCTCCACGGTGTTCCTATGGCGAGGCTAGAGTTCCACATGCATGATGTAAGTGAGGGTGGGCAGAGCTTTCTCCCACACGTGGCTCAGAAATCACTTCCAAAGCCAACAGAACAGACAGCCCTGGGCAGGCGACTTTGCCTTGTGCTCTGGGCCGGGCCTGTGCTCCCAAGCCAATCCTAGAGGGCTCCTCTGATCTCAAGGTGCGATTGAAAACAGGTGTCTGCTCTGCCTACAATATATATGCTAGGAAGATGGGAGATCCTTGGAAGTATGTCCACGGCTGGAAATACAGAGACAATTCCCAAATTTGGCTTTACCCTGATTCTTCCAAACATTCAGGCCTATCTCTGTTTGAAAAAAAAAAAATTACAAAAACTTTAAGGGAAACTTGGAGCACATATGGATTCAGCGCTTCATTCTGTAGGAAGAAACAGGAGGAAGATTAGAGCCACTGTCAGACTGTCAGCCTCTTGCCTCCTGCCTTGCCCCTCCCCGCACTCCAAGGCGACTCAAGTGACATTGGGCTAGCCACACAATGGCAACCATGATCTGGATGCTAGATTTACCCTATTTCTATTTAGTAAACAAATAAATGTACTGAGTCTCCTGTTTGGGATAAATATCTGATTAGACTCTTTTAAAATATGATGACGATGGCCCATAAGGGCTATGAGTTTCAGCTGGGCCACATCCGGGAGTCAGGAGGATTGGGTTTCTCTTTATTTGTTGTCAGCAAGTGCTTCTGATCTTTCCTACCTTACTAGCTCATTAAGCATGCGCTTGGCTGAGGGGCTACTGACAACGCAGCTGTATTTCATTTGTAGATAATTGATGCAATAAATGTAATAGCCAAATGAGATATGTTGACTCAGGAGCTAATTTGGGTGTAGATGTTACAGCACTTGGGCAGCTGGAAATGTTTGCATCACACAAATCTGTTTCAGATAAATGCATACTGTTCCTGTCCTCACTGAGCTGGGGGAAAAAAGATCAAATCAACTTCTATGTCTAAACATATAAAAATGCCTCTTCATAAGTTATGGTCAGTCTGAGTATTGCTTGGAAGAAAATAATATCAGAATTCATTTCACAAATAGGTGACCTTAACTCCTTACACACTACAGGTGTCAAATGGGGGTGATCAGATTAGCTTTCTTGGGCATTTTTGATTTGGAAACCAGAAAACCTCAGTTGAAAGTTGGTTGTGTATCCATTTTTTTTTTTTTTTTCTTTTACTGCTGGAAGAATTTCTTTTTCTACATATTACCAGAGTTCCTCATCTTTTTTTCTTCTCTTATATGTTAGCTCAGGAGTCTGGATTGTACAGAGATGGTAAGGTTCTGTGACTCTGAACAGCGGCCCTGGGAATGAGAAGCCATACAGAAAAGTTTGTCATGCCTGAGAGACCTATACTTGGACAATGCCCTTCCGCTTGTCAACTAAGTTTCTTTTCTTTTTTTTTCCTTAGCAACATCAACAGGAAGGTGGGTCATCCCCACACACTGTACTCTGTAGAAGCACAGTCCTCATAGATTGTGAGGACAATATGCAATGTGTCAACTGTTAAAAAAAGAAAGGGGAAAAAGAAAAAAAAGTAACGTTTATTGAAAGTGTTAATGTTTAATTGTTTGATCAATCTTATATACCTATATCTATTAATTTAAACTGATCTGATGATGATGAAAATATGTAATATAACCACTGTTAAATTTAAATTAAAAAAAGAGCCTAACCACTGTTAAATTTAAATTAAAAAAAGAGCCTATATGCAGGTTCATAAATGATAGCCTGTGGGCCATAGGTACCTCGCCACCTGTTTTTGTATAGCCTTTTTGTCTATTTTTGGGATAAGGGGGTGTTAAGATCTCCTATTAGGACTGTGGTATTGGATATTAGAGTTTTCATGTCCATTGAGATTTGTCATATATAGCTGGGTGCTCCCATGTTGGCGCATACATATTTATGAGTGCTATCTCTTCTTCTTGAATTTTTCCCCTATAGTGCCCTTCTTTATCTTGTTTGATCATTCTTGGTTTGAGGTTGACACTGTCTGAGATTCGGACTGCTACCCATGCTTTTTTCTCAGGTGCTGGGGTATGTAGTATTGTTTTCATTGTTTGACTTCCAGCCTATGAATTTCTTTATGAGTTAAGTGTGTTTCTTGTACAAAGCATATTGCTGGGTTTTCCTTCAAATCCACAGAGCCAGTCTATGTCTTTTAATTGGTGAACTGAGACCATTTACATTGATGGTTATAGTTGAGATGTACTGATTTATGCTTGCCATGTTGTTTACCTGCTGTTGGTTACCCCTTTATCCCCTCTGTTTGTTTGCCCTGTTGGGTGGGTTCTTTCCATTCCCATTTGTGGAGTTCTGGTCATTTTGGTCCCTGTCTAGAATATCTTTCAGCAGTCTGTGTAGGGTTGGCTTTGTCATGATGAAATTCTTTAGTTGTCCTTTGTCATGACAGTATTTTACTTCTCTATCAAACTTCAAAGGGTTTTGCAGGGTATAGCAGTGTGGGCAGGGGTTTGTTTTCATGGAGGACTTGAAGAACTCTGCTCCATGCTCTTCTTGACTTCATTATTTGTGAAGTCTGCTATGATTCTCATGGGTTTTCCTTTAAATGTGATCTATTTCTTTTCTCTAGTAGCTTTTAGTATGCTATTCGTATGCTGGATTTCTGGAATCTTGACTGTTATATGTCTGGGTGTGCTTTTAATTGGGTTGATGTTATTGGAGTTCTATATGCTTCAGTTACCTGAAATGCCAAATTGTTTTCTCATATTTGGGAAGTTTTCTGCTATTACTTCTGCCTATATTCTTTTTATATTATTTGTATTAACTCCTTTCTTGTTGATGCCTATTAATCTCACATTGTTCATCTTTGCATTGTCTTGTAGATGTTGAATTATTTTTTCCTGCATCCTAGTTGTTTTTAAGAGATCCTTTCTTACCTTTTCATTAGCTGCTACAGTGTCTTCAAAATCTGAAACTCTATCTTCATTTTCCTTCAGATGGCTTTGCCAGCTTGTCGTTGAGGTTTTAAGTTCCTGTGTATCCGTTTGAGTCTGCTTCATTTGATCTATTTCTTTCCTATACTGCTCATTCAAGGAGTCCAAAGTTTTTCTAATCTCCTCAAATTTTTTTTGTCAGTGTCTTCTTCAGAAACAGTCATTAGTTCTTTCATTATGCTTGTCCTTTCTTT
Source organism: Myocastor coypus (assembly GCA_004027025.1). Lineage (NCBI taxonomy): Eukaryota > Metazoa > Chordata > Mammalia > Rodentia > Myocastoridae > Myocastor > Myocastor coypus. Next base: position 11,667 of record PVJA010005654.1, read on the forward strand.
TTTTGCTTCAAAAATTATTTCTGATCTGAGTTCCTCTCTACCCTTTTGCAGTTGTCTCTTCACTTCAGACACTATTAATTCAGAGATTTCTTTTTCACTTCAGAGGTTATTTCTGATTTGATTTCCTCTCTACCATTCTGGTTGTTTCTTTACTTCCGATGCCATTAATTCAGATATTTCATTTTTTGCTTCAGATGGTATTAATGCAGAGATCTCTCTTTTAGCTTCAGAGATTATTTCTGATCTGATTTCCTCTATATCTTTCTGCAGTTGCTTTTTTTACTTCAGACGCTATTAATTCAGGGATTTCAGCTGTGTGATTCCTATTTTTTCTATGCTAATGTCTTCTGCATTTTTTTCTGGGTGTTCTTGGTGCCTGAGTTTACATTTTACACCTCCTCTTTGTCATTTTGTATAGCACTGCCCTCTGACCTTCGGTGTAGAGCTTGGTGCAATTATATCTTTAGCATAATTCTTACCCAAAAAAGATTATATGGTTAAGGCCGTTATAGTTCTGTATTTACAGAACTATAGTTAGTAACACTAATGTTGGGTAGGGATATCTAGCAGTTGACAAGCTTTTCTAACTAACGAGTTAGTATTTCACACAGTAAGAGCAATCTGTATGTCCGTGTAGCTAAGCAGATGTTAAATTGGGAGTTTGTATTTAGTTTAGTTCACTTAAGTTCTGTCTGATTACCTCCCTTTGACATACCTGGGATGGCTGGGTTCAGAGGATAAGGAGGTCGGTCTGCGGGCTGCATGGAGAAGGAATTCCCTCTCCCCACGTCCTCTCGCATGGAGGTGTGGGGGTGGATGCGGCAGAGGATGAGGAGTTGGGTCTGCAGTCCGGGTAGAGAAGCAAGTCCTATTTTATAATCTCTGTACTAGTGCTGCTCAACAAACTGAGTAGCTCTTTTTAAATATCAGGTGCATTGAGGTATAATTTTCATACTTCATACAGCTTTATAATTTGACAAGAGTGTTTGGTTATTCAATCAACACAGCCATAAGAACTAAAGCAGTCCTGTCAGCCCCACTGAGACCCCTTGTTTGCCCCCTCAGTCACTTGTCCCGCCCTCCCCGGCCTTCGATTATGACAGATGTTTTGTATTTCCCAGAATGTCACATACATGGGATCCTATAGGAAGTAATAGATAATTTAAAGACATATTTAATTTCTAAAACTACAGTTTAGGTATCAATGAACTTTAACTGATGAATTTAAATTACATATAGCAAGTATAATTAATATGAAATCTGGAGGAGGAACTGGAAGATTATTGTTCAGATATGTTATTTGTTCATACAAATATTAAATCTGTGGAACCATATTCAGAACTTAGCGTAAGATATTAATTCTAAAATAAGAAAGAAATTTTATCAATTATACTGAACCTTACAGGTGGGTGTTTTGCTATGTAATCTAAAATTTTTCATTTAATAGCTCCCAAAGTAGTGTTCTAAAATAGGGTTTTCTGGGAGTGGAAAGAGATAAGAATTTTTGTTTATGTGGGTGTAGTATGTCAATTTAAACCATTCTCTGTTTTTGAATTTTTTATCTTAAAAAAACTCCAAAAATACAGCCGGGCGTGGTGGCGCACGCCTGTAATCCCAGCACTCGGGAGGCTGAGGCAGGAGGACTGGTGCAAGTTCGAGACCAGCCTGGGCTACAAAAGTGAGCTCAGGACCAGCCTCAACTGCATAGCAAGACCCTGTCTCAAAAAGACAAAAAAAAAAAAAAAAAAAAAAAAAAAAAAAAAAAAAAAAAAAAAAAAAAAAAAAAAAAAAAACTCCAAAAATACAAAAGCATGAAACATTCACTGTTTATTTCCCTCATTGGATTCTTTTAGAAGGGGTTCAGGGAAAAGTGTTATTTACTGTATATATAAATACAAATCATAGAATATATATGTGCTTGCACAATAAGAAAAAAGGGAGAGAAGAGCATGTACTTCCTATTTCTGTGTTGCTTTGATTGTGCAGTAGTGGCATCTGTCCTTTAGAAGTAGTCACTAATAACCTGGTATTCTTTCTAGGCAATTCCACCGCAGATAGCTCATTTACATGGACAGTGCTATGCTAATGGATACAGACCAACATCAAGAAATAATGAATACTGAAGATCTTCAAGCCTGCTCTGGCCTTTTCCTTTCCTTTTCCTTTTTCTGTCCTATATTTTGCATCTGTTCTGGGTAGCATGGTATTATTGCCCCTTAGGGATTCTTTCTTTATTGTCTAGGATGGTGAAATTTCAAAGGACTCCTTCAATGGAACTCAGGCATGAATGTTAAATAATACAACGGCTATTCAAGAGCACCGAGAATCTGCCTAGATTGAAGGGTAGCTTCCCTCCCTTCACATTTTTATACTTTTGTCTATATTTTCCCAGCTCCCAGAAGAGCATATAAAGTAGATTTAATGCATCTTAAGCATATTTCTTAGTTGTAGGTTTTAATCCAAGAATAGTAGAAGTTTGATATCTTTCTCTACACAACCAGGTTTTGGATTAAAACCCAAGGTAGCAACTCCAGAAATTGGTTTGAAGTTTTCTTTTTATTTCAAACAGAACTCATGTTACTCCTGCTGAAAATTGTACTGACAGGGCTATACACGTAATTTATGATATTTCCTATCAAGATGTTTAGCCGAATTAGAAACATTTGTGAACAAATGCTTCTGTAGCTGGTTAAAGGCAGCTTTCTGCTGAGAAGAGGGGAGGGCATAGAGCACAGAGACATGAAGGAGAACTTGGAATACTTTTTATTTCAATGACTGTTGATCAAATAACTGACCGTAACATGTTTACAGCCATGGCCTTGTTGCAATCACAAAAGAAGTGTTTATGGATAGACATTAAGCTCTATCTTAAGTTGTTCAGCAAGTGTGCTATTTCTAGAGGAAACTTCCCCAAACATCATATTTTCCTCTGCAACAGTACATAAAATAGATGAGAAGGTTTGTCAGGCAGCTTCAAGAAATGAATGGAGGTGAAAAAGAGAAGCTTTGCTATGTTGTTTGCACAAGGTGACTTCTCAGCAGCAAAGGACATCTCTTCATAGAGTTCATTAAAAGCACTAAAAAAAAAATGAAAGCAAAACCTAAGCATATTAGGAAGAGGCTGTTGTATTGACTTAATAAATTACTTAAAAGAAAAAAGAGACATAGACACCATTTACCAATGAAAATAAAGACTAGGCCTACATAAATAAAATATATTTGAGAACACATCTCTTGGTGATTTAAATTTAGACTAACTTCAATTAGATTTTTTGACAAAAAAGACCTCAAGGGATATTTTTCTGGTTTATGTAAATTATCCAATAAAAATTATACTTTTAAAAAATTGTATTAGGTACAGGGTCTCACTATGCAGCTCAAACTTGTAGTGATCCTCCTGTTTTCAGCCTCCCCAGTGCTGGGATTACAGGCATGTGCTACCATGCCTAGTCTCAATGGCTGCCTCAGTGTGCCTGGAGGTGGGGCTGGTGTGGCATGTAGTGCTGGGGATCAAACACCATTCCCTGCACTTGCCTTGGCAGGGGTGTAGTCTGCTGAGCTATCTCACCGGCCCCTACTTGTTCTTAAAAGAATTCACTTTGAAAATTTCAGACTAGTGAACAAGCTTCTGGGAGAAATATGTCAGGAATGGAGAACACAGCTCGATCCATGTAAAGATGCTTTCTAGCAGCAATGCGTGGCTGACCTCACAGGGGCCGAATAAAGATGCCAATCACACTCAGAAATTTTTTCCAGGGATTCTATGTGTCTGCTCTCTGCGAGTAAAGAAAAGAAAAGACTGATTCCTTGCTTCAGAGGCTCAGAAATAAAACACAATGAAAAGGTAGCTGTCTAATGCAGGCATCCTCATGAGCAAAGGAGTTAGACAACCTTCACAACACTGAGATGAAGGGAGCAACAGTTGCATGCTGGCCAAGGGAGACGAGCAGAGTGCGTGGGTCGGAGGCATCGGGGGGAAGGCAAAGTTGGCAGCACTGGTGCCTGGCCTGGAAGAAAGCCCGGATGATCTCGTTTGCACCTAGAGGGCCTAAGAGCGACAGGGAGAGTTCAGGGAGTAAGTTTTGGTGAGGAAGATATCAAGCTTCACTGCAGAGGAGGTGATGTAAAGGCAGCTCTGGAATTCCCATGTGAAGGCCAAAGAAACAGTGAGACAGGAGAGAAGGGTCTGACATCCCCAAGAGAAACAGTTTTGTTTGTCTTCTGTGGCTGCCTCGAATGCCTTGCCACAGCTCGGCTTTATCAGGTGCCCGGTGACCGCTCAAGGAGGTACTTGCATTGCCTGCAGGAAATTCTGATTCCTGCTCTTTCGTGCTGCCTCTTCCCTGCAGTCCCTCTGGAGGACCCTGCCCCTGTGGAGCCTTTCCCAATCAGGTCCAGAGGAGCTTGACCCTTATCAGTGACCAAAACCAGAGTCTGGCCATGTGTGTGCACGCGTGTGCCTTTATTTCTTCTGTGAGCTACTGACCCCGTATCCTTGTTGGATCAGCCTGTGTCGATTCTCTCACATGCTGCAGCATGAGTCATAATGAAGCCCCTTCTAGATGGCATAGCTTTGCCTGCTCGTGATTTCTTTCCCAGCTGGAACATGCTCAGTTTGTACACTAAGAACAGGCAGCACCGAGGGATACCGGTACCAAAAGGTGCCAGTAGCCAGAGCTGGTACCACGGGTGGTACCTTGGAGCGAGAGAACCTTGGTGAGCTGTGGAGTACTGCAAGGAACAAGCTGAGGACTGTGACAGCGCCTTCAGGAGGGCCACTAACCCTAAGAGACTCAGTGCTATTAATATTGAGAGGGATACGGCTTGTCAATCCACAATTTCTGTATGACCTGAAGAAGAGGGCAGACAATGGCGGTCGTTGTCAGGAACTGACAAGCAATTTAAGCACTGGACCATAAGGCCATCAAGATGGCTCCGTGGACTCAGTGACCACGTAGGCAAGCGCAGTGGCTAGGGTTCGAGTCATGGTATGACATGGGGGGTGGTTCTGCCCGTGCCCCTCCCCCATCCCCCTGGGCACACTGAGCCCACCACTGAGACTCGTGTGGTGGAGCAGCTCTGTAATTCCAGTGTTGGGGAGGCTGAGACAGGAGGATCACTATGAGTCCAAGCTGTGTAGCAAGACCTTGTATCGCATACATTAAAAAAAAAAAAAAAAAGAAAAAGAAAAAGAAAAATCAAAACAAGAACTGGACCATAGCTGATTTATATTTTATGTATGTACAGCTAAACATCCACGTTATGGGGGGACAATAGGAAGAATCTTACCATTGATGACTGATTTATCTTACTGGCAACTGCTGGTTTTAACTCTAAAAATATCAATCAGATGGGGCATTGATTTGAAAGGCAGTCATTGTGATAACATTGTGTACTGCTTATGTGCTCCGGGTCAGAATAAGTCACTGGAAGAAGAAAGGTAAAGGGGAAAAAATGCTTTCAACTCCTGGGCAATGGGCCATGAGGTCACTTGTTCTCTCTCTCTCCTCCCCTCCCTCCCTCCTGTCCTCCTTCTCTCTTTCAATTTTTTGATTGGTTTTAGGTGCACAGTAAAATTGAGAAGAAGCTACAGAGATTTTCCTATGATGCATAGTTCATGATCAGCCTACACATTCTTGACTTTACTCTCCAGAGCAGCACATTTGTTATAACTCAACATACATTGACACATCATTACTACCCAAAGCCAACAGTTATTTATTTATTTCAATATGACAATTGAATTTAGGACCTCATGCTTGTCAGGCAGATGTTCTGCCACTGAGCTATATCCCTGCTCCTCTATAGTTATTTTAAATTCCAACAAATTTATTTATTTATTGACTTATTTTGCACAGAGTCTTGCTGTACAGCTTGGACTGGTAGTGATCCTCTTGTCTCAGCCTCCTCCGTGCTAGGATTACAAGCATGCACCACCATGCCTGGTCTCAGTAGCCAGCACGGTGTGTCCAGGGTCCTGGGGTCAGCATGGCATGCTGTAACCAGGGACCAAATGCAGGTCCTTGCACTGGATAGGCCGGTGCTTCGAATGCCAAGCTGAGGTGTGTCAGAAGGCTTAGACAATGCATAAAGCATGTTGGTATAGTTTCATACAGAGTAGTTTCCTGGGCTTAAAAAAAACCCTCAAAATCTTCTGCTCTGATGATTCATCTCTCTCTCTGCTCTGACTCCTCATAACTACTTAAGTAGCATCCACTTGTTCTTTTTTGATGGTATCTACAGATATCCTTATGTCTGAAAGTTGTATAGTTGAAATACGTCTTTAAGTTTCTTGATGTCATTTCACGGGATAAGAGCTCATTCACTTTTAGACTGAATAACAGTCCACTGTCTAGGTGTTTCATAGCTGATTTGTCCACTCACAAAGCAAAGGGCGTCTTGATTGCTTGTAGGCTCAGGCATTGTTGATGAAGCTGCTATAAAGATAGAGTGTCAGATGTTGTGTGAACAGGTTTTCAACTTCTGTGGGTATATACCAGAAAGGATATTTGCTGGATTGTGTGGTCAGACTTTTTCATTTTAATTCTTAGGTCACTTCAATCATTTATAAAGATATATATTTTTAAATTTTATTTGTTTATGTTATGGCCAGCTTGGCCTGCCCTGGGAGTGGGGCTGGCACAGCATATGGTGCTGGGGATCAAACCATGGGCCCTGCAGTTGCCTAAGCTTGCCTAAGCAGGTGCTTTAGACTGCTGAGCTATCTCACCAGCCTCAGACGTCAACCATTTCTGAGCTAGGTAATATGTGTTTATTAGCAATGCCTATGAAGGTTTCAGATCTTCTGTAGAGATGAGAACATGGATGATCAGAGTGACCAAACTCGATTTACAGACTGAGATTCAAAGTCAGATATTTTCTGATTTCTGAAGTCTGCATGATTTTTTTTTTTTTTTTCTATATGTCACACTGGCCAATCAATATTTGTTTTCATTCACAGTTGTGCTTTTCACGGTCTTCTCCCACCTGGAGTTCTTTTAATAATTAGTTTCTGATCTAAGACTTTCATTCTCACCTTGTTCAATAGTTAGGACTGAGCAAAAGTTTGCATCGAGTGACCTGTTACCCTCACAAGAGAATGATTTGTCAGGCGACATTCATGCTTATGACGTCATGCTAGGAGCGGAGATGAGGGAATCATCCAGTGAAGGTTCTCCTTAGGTGAGTCGGAAGAATGTGCCTTGTTAAGACCTTGTCACCTCTGCTGTTGTCTTCTTATCTGATCCTCACAAGTCTTTATAGAGCCTCAAGTAGGCTGACTTCAAGATGCATCTCTTGTATTTTTTTAAATGTTAGTATACATTAATAATGCACAATAAATGTTTGTCATGGTATTCCAGCACATATACAGTTTGCATTTTTTATGAAAGACTACATTCATTGAAAAGTGGGATGGAGAACAATTTTAGGTTTCATGATTTTGAAGGAAGTAGTAGAGGAGTGGAGGAATATTTCTCTGAGACCAAATTGGAGATGGAAAGAAAATAGTAGGCTCATGTCCTAGTGTTTGGCACTGTCAGATGTCAGAGGGTATAAGTGTACAGCAGGTTTCCTGAGAATGCCTACAGCCCATGAGCTGCTTGCACACAGAGTTCTGGTTCCCTGAGAATATTTAGCTTGGACAATAAGGACATTGTGTGGGGGAGCATCTGAGGCACTGTAACCTGGGAATATCCTTCAGTTCATACAATGAATTTCAAGGTGTGAATCTTTTGGTGATAGTCAGTTAGAGTTCAAGAAAATGGTAAGTGATAGTATTTTGTACATCAAGTTAATATGTTGAAATTTATACCTGCATGTTCACATATGTAAGAGTATCTGCAACAAGCTCATTCTCATCCAAACGAAGGAACGATCAGCCAAGTGCTGAAAGGTATTTGGCAGTAAGAAAGATCTTTCAGAGAAAAAAGGCCCCCGAAACAGTTTCAGTGAAAGTTTTGATTCTTTTTATTTTTTATTTATTTTAATGAGAAAAAAAGATAAAATAGCAATGAAACAATTTCAAATCAGACTAGTAGGATTGTTGCAATAATTAATACATTGCGTATTGTTGTCTTCATAGTAGTTATTCAAAGGGCAAGATGCAGACATATATCTTGCCTAAACACTATCAGTACACACTTTTATTCTCAATGAACTAAGAGAAAATAGCTGTATATCTTTCCTAACTTTCTTATGTATGCATATATATATATATATATATATATATGCTTTTTTTCCACAGCAGAACGATCTTTTACTTAACTTTTGTGAAGTTAGTGATGCATGACACTAGGTTGCCTAGCAACTGATAGCTAACCTTAACTAGACGGGAACAACAACTTTTGGCAATTGCCAGTTCTGCTGATAATCCACTAGCATTATGAACTAACGAACCATATTGGGTTATTTTGCTGAATTCAAACACCCACAATCTTTAAACTGGCTTCAAGTATGGAAAGGTCCTTAAAGACTTCTCCAAATACTGCTTCTCTAACTGCGGTGGGACACTCATCTCTGACAAAACAAAATGGAAAAGGGGGCTGTGTTGGTAGCCATGAATCTAGGAAATGGATCAAATATGTATAGGTGGGACTCGGCCCAGTACCTAAAGCAAGTTTGGGTTTTGTGTATGATCTTTGAGGCAGTGACTGCTATTTTCTCGATCAGTGTCTTTTCTCCATTCTCTTTTACCAGTCAAACTCCAGCTAAAAATTATCTTAGTGGTAGAGCAGATAACAGGGTAGGGCTTTTAGGGAGATTTTATTTTAATTTCAAGATTATAGAAATACAGACTTAGCTCGCACAAAAGACTTTTGCTTTTATCTTTGTCTCATTGTTTTTTGGTCACACTGTAGATGTAAAGCCCAACATTGGAATGAACCATTTTATAACCAAGATGATGAAAGCCATTGTTATACAGAGGAGCCTGGCCCTCAGTAACGTCCTTATGCCATGGTACCAGCCCTGTACTTCTTGTTGGGCAAGGAAAGCGAGCTTCTCTTGACCTAAGTCACTGAATTGCTGCTCCTCGTGGCCAAATTCTAATCCACAGTGCCTAGAGCGAAGGGACACCAGGGAGCCTAAAGGAGAAGGGAAGGCACTCATGGAAGGCGCAGATTAACTAAAAACAGGGCTGAGAGTGTGTGTGACGTATCCAGGGAGCAAAGAGTTAGGAGAACGAGTTATAGTCTAGAGCATCATTTGTTCTGGGGGAAAAGCATGCAGTGTAAACAAAAGGAGCATAGGCATGTAGCAGACTGATAAACTACTAAACCTCTGTCATTTTACAATTCTGGAAAGACTCAAAATTGTGTTTTGTGCTAATTACGTTGATTGAAATTTCACTGATGATAGTTTGGCTGTGGGAAAAATGATTCAGCTATCAGTCTACAACTCATGAAATACGTTCTCATAATGAAGATCTCACTTCGTCATCCAACACCCAGCTGATGGATTTATGAAGGTTGGGGTAGCAGATGTGCTACTGGCACATGTAGATTCTGTCTGTGCAACAGATTATTCCATTTTTATTTACTCTTTCTACTCAGCTGTACTTTGTCATTTGGTTGGATTCATACAAGCAGAAGTTCGATAAATTCCTGAGAAGTCTCATATAATAATGTTCTTCATCTTTCCAGTGGTTGTTTGACGTAAGTAAGCATCAGATTCATTGGGGATACTTGTTCAGTGAAGATTTCTGGACTCCATCCTTGGATTTTCAATATAACAGCCTTTGGCTGGCTATTAAGAGTCATCCTAATAGGTGATGATGATCACCACGATGCTCATGGTGATTCTGTTGCACATGATTTTCTGAGTGGCACTGAAGAAGCACTGAATTCTGTTTTCCTTCCTTTCTGTCTTTTTTTTTTTTTTTTTTTTTTCTGGGCCATTCATGTGTCCTATTTTCCAGAAGCAAAAGGGTATTTCTAGATCTTCCATCCCTTTATGGTAGTAGCTGGATGGTGTAATTGAAAGACACACTGTGTTCTAGACTTCTCTAATACCATTTAAACAGGGAACACTTGTTCACTCATTAGAAAAATATGTAAACTCTCAGGAAGGGATAAGTAAGAAAATACAAGTCATCACCATTCCTTTTTTCAAGACAACCATTATTAATGTCCTGGTGCAATTTTGCTTTTTCTTCACACTCTTTACCTAGCAATTGGGATCCACTCTGGTTAAAGACCAGATGTCACTTTTTATATTCATCATATTTGATTTTCTAATACATATTGGTATTATGAAATGAATAATGCCAATAATACCTGGTTGCTATTATGAAGATATTCTTCTCTGTTCAGAAATCTCCTGTTTACTTAACTATGTTATAGATTTCTTTAAAATATTTGTTCATTTATTTTTGTTTTATAAAGGAAAGAGGCACTTAATAAGTGAACAAGGTCTATAAGCAGCATAGGATTTGTTTCAGGGCAGACTAGATAGCGATCTTTTATTTTATTGCTTTGCTGAATCTATAATCCAATGGTTTTCTTTGTCATCTGTGGTAAAAGAGTTTCCTCTTTTTCTGGAATGGGAAGTGTAAGGAGCCAGATCCTTTATCTCTGTGCCACGTCATGATGAAAATGGTGGGAGAAGATTCTAGGTATCCAGTTCTTTCAGTCAGCTCACCATCTTTGGTTATAAAGCAACAGGAAATGACTCCACATTGGCTCCAGCCCCAGTGTGCACTGAGCCAGCAACCAAGTCCAGGGGTGATTGTGCACACCTGTATTTCCAGTGCTGGGGAGGCTGAAAGCAGGAGGATTACTACAAGTTTAACCTGGGTAGTGAGAAGATCCTGTACCAAATACATTAATGAAAAACAGAAAAGAAAAGTAAAAAGGACTCGACTAATGTAAAATGATAAATTTACTGGGCAGATGTGGGCAGCTCATAGAATTGAAGGAAAAGCTAGAGAGAGCATTAGCAAAGACAAGTGCATAGCTCAGAAGATGGAAGTGAAAAGTGCCAGCATCGTTCTCTTCTGGCCACTCATCTCAGGCAAGTCTGAGCAACCGGTTTGCTGTTGCTGGGCCCTTCTCTAAAAGAACCATGGTTTTTTTTTTTTTTTTTTGCGGGACCAGGGTTCAAATTCACAACCTTGCACTTGCCAGGCAGGCGCTTGTACCACGGAGCCATCTCCCCAGCCCCAAAAGAACCATGTTTATTCTCCATTCATTGATTCTATATTTACTGAGTGCAAGAAAAGATATTGTTTTGAGTTCTAGGGTTACCACAGTGAACAAAACACAGAAATCCTTGCTATCATTGAGCTTGCATTCTAGTTAGAAGAGCCTGAACATAAACTTCCTAGAAGAAACAACTAAAATGAATCATGTGGGTGTCCAGAAGTGAACAATCCTTGTGCAGGTGACGGTACTGATTTCTGCTTTGCAAATATCTTGCCTTCCTGAAAATATACAGAAGGAGGACAAAAGCTGATGAGAAAACTTCTGCAGTTTTCCAGGCGGGAGATGATTTGGGTTTGGGGTAGACTGATCTCAGTGGAGTGATGAGAAGTGACTGGCTTTGGAGCTCTTTGAAGGAGCAGCTCCCAGGATTGGGCAGTAACTAGCAAGTGGGGTGGCGAGAAAGAGGTGAGTCCATGATCACTCCTAGGATTTTTGGTCTGAGTAACTTCAGATGGAAAAGGCTGCATGAAAAACCAAAGCGAGGGGCCTTGGGAGCCTTCCTAGTGGAGGCGATAAAGCTCAGACCAGGCGGGGGCATCAGGATTAGGCAGCTGGTTGTGCAAGTAGGTGATTGGGGTTTCAGGAGAAGTCTGTGATGGAGATCCTAACTTAGGGCACATCAGTAGATGAGTGATATTTAAAGCCAGGAAGTTGTTTGAGGTTAACTGGGGAGTGAGTCTAGCTGGAAAAGAGAAGAGGCTTGAGGTAAGAACACAAGTTGAAGAACTGGAAAAGGGGACTGATGGACTAGACTGACTTGGGTGCGGGCCCTGCCTTGGGCTGGGAGCAGGTGTCCCATTTTTGACAAGCTCAGCCAGCCTGGAGGCACTGGTGGAAGTGATTCCCCAAAGTCTTCGGAAGGACTGGATCCTCTGCAGGCGTGAACAACGTGTGGCTGCCATGTTCCTCTTTCCAAAACGTATTAGATAAGCATTTGGCTCTTTTCACAAAGCTATCCAGTGGGACTAAGTTGAATATCAGTTGCTGCGGTACACTGATGTATGGAGAGACTGGATCCTTGTAATAATGAGGTCCTTATTCACTCACTCCCTTCCTTTCCTCTATCCTCTCCCTTTTCTTTTTGTCTTTTCTATTACTAGGAATTGAACCTTAGACCTTAGCACTGAACTACATCAGAAACTTTTGTAGTTTTTTAAAAAAAATTATTTGGAGACAGGGTCTCATTAAGTCATTCAATTTTCCAGACTGGTTTTGAACTCATGACCCTCCTGCCTCAATGTTCCAGAGTGGCAGGATTATGTGTACCACTATAATTGACTGTTTTATTTCTTAATAAAAGTAAACTCAAGAATCTTCACTGTCCTGTGCTTCAAACTTTTGAAACTCTTGCTCTTCAAAGGTTTGGCTGCCAACTTGGGTACTGGATTATAAACTTTAAGGCAAAGATTGGGTCATATTTGTATAGTGTCCCTAACAGCAAATATACATTTTGACAAAGGTAAGATGTTCAGTATATACTCAAAATAAGTCATGCATGAATTGTTTAAAACAGCTAATACCTTCTATTTTTTTTTTTTGTTACTCAGTGATATGTTTATCAGAATGTCAGTTTTCAAGAGACACCTAGATAAAGCTATTTGAAGCTAGAAAGTAAATGTATTGGTTGACTGAATAAAATGTGGGAATGATTTCGGGTATATCTTGATATTGGGGTCAAGCAGCCTATTCGTGCCTACCTCTCATTTTTTAAAAAATTTTATGAGCAGAATATATTTACTGGGAGAAGGAAAGCTCCTGCCTAAGCAAGGGACAGAAGAGAGCCCCGAGATGGTGGTTCCCAGGAAGCTGTCTCTTCCAGGGACTTTTATAGAGGAAAATCATGCAGTGACGTGAGTCTAAGGTAGTGGAGAAGCTATGGAAACTTGCTTAGGTGGACATGAAGTGGGACAAAACTATGGTCAACCAATGAGATTACAAGTGCCATTGCTCAGGTAAAATTGATTAAATCCAGGACTAAGTGGGGAAGCAAGTCACATAGCAGGGGGTCATGAATATGGGACAATGTCTCTTCCTGGTAGGTGTTGGGTTAGTGACTCATTTGGTCTCTTTCAAGGTGATTGATCCCTATTTAGGACAATAATCTCTGATGCCCATCCCTAGGAAAGTATGTAACTGTATTTGTTTCCTCTTTTGTCTTGTGATGTGGCCCATAGGGAGAGTCTGTCTCTTGCAAGTTGCAAAGTCACTTTGTCTTCCATATTGTCTCCTGGAGGGCCTGGCCCTGTCTGACTGCCTATAATATTTCTATCTAATTCAGCTGCCTACAACATTCCCCTCTCAGAAGAAGTAACCCACGCTGCAATAAGGGAACAATAGGCGATGACCACTCTGGCTTCTTCAAGCTGAAAGGGGTCATAGTTTTGAACTGGCAGTCAAAGATACTCTCCAGAGTTTCTGTCTAAAAGCCCTCAGTAGATACCAGGCATTTCCATCTTGGGTAGATGTATAGCTTTGAGTTTGGAGGAAACAAAGCCAAAGAGATTAACATGCATGGGTCAAGTAATAGGATAATTATGAGTGCAGTAAAAATGATTTTCACCAAGTAGTAATGACTTCCCATAAAAATGATAGAATTCAGGGGACTTCAGCACCTTACATACCATTGATTTGATATGTAATATTTTCAGCAGCAATTGAGACATTAGAAGGATCTGGAATGTCATAGCATTTTAAAGTTTATAATTGTAAAGAGATTAGTTAGAACTTTTGGTAGGTTCATTAGCAGAGGTTTCTTAAATGTGGGGTTTAATCCCTTTTTTAAATCTTCCATGGCCATTGGGTGTTATCTCCAATAAACTGGCCAACATGAATTACTGGGGCACATGAATTGCCAGACCTAGAGAAAACACTGAGTACCCTCTGGTTTGCAAGTGGTACCACTGGCTGCATGAGCATCTATTAAAAGCTTAACAGGATTTCTACTTATATTGGCAGTTAACATGGGTTCCCTCAGCCTGAGAGAGGAAGACCCATGACCACCTCAGTCTGAAACTTCCTTGTTTGTGATGTTGCTTCCTTTCTCAAAGACATCATTCTCACAGCATGACTGGCAGATCTGGGTTCAGATTTTAATAGCTAAGAAAACCTAATGGAGATAAAGTATACTTCCCAATAGTTCTGGAAAAAGCTCTCAGATATGAGCCACATGTTTGTCTCTGATGGGATTCAGTTAAGTGCATCCAGGAAAGTGGGATCTTCTCTTTGGTTAGGCTTGGGTAACAGTTCACTTTTGAGTGTGGTGTTGGGATGGACTTTCACCAACTCATATTAGCTAGGTGGTGATCGTCCAGGAAAAACTAAGGTTATAAGGATCTATGACAAACAGCATGAAGATCCAGGCATCAAGCAGAAATGGATCATGGCCGCAAGCTAGGGAAGCAAATCCTTTGACCCCTCTTTGGTGTCTGTTTCTACACAGACTGCTGAATCTGTTTGTGTTTGGTGCAACCAAATCTTAGAATGAATTGGTGAATCATAGGCAGTTGTGTTTGAACTTTGCAAACTATAGAAATGATAGCTCAGTGCCGGTGATCTGTTTCCCTTCTCTGCACTTTGGTACTAGGACAGCAGCTCCAGGCTTGTGTTACCCTTTTTAATGTTCTCACACGCTGAGGCAGCCTGGAGCCCTGCCCAGAGGACATTGTTCAAGGCAGAGATGAAGTTATCATGGGCTTGGCGAATTCTCCTGGATTTTTTTTTTTTTTAATTTTTTATGGTAATACCATCAGCCAAGGAGATGAAGCAAGACATGGAGCTTTAGAACAATGAAGCCCCTTGGTGAAACACTGAAGACCTTGGAAAAAAGAACTCTGATGCCCCTGGGGGAAAGTCACTGTAATTTTGAAGGTGTTTCACTCAGGAAAGGGGCCTGTGATTTGTGAAGCAAGACTAATCTGCTTGTGGGAAGCTGCAGCATGAAATGAGACAAGGTGTGATAACCTGTCAAGTTCCAAAGAGAGATGATTTAGGGGGAGAGAGTGGCTTGAAAACCTGAGGATGGGTGTTACTAACTTAATCCATATGAGGCCTTCAAAACAAAAAGTATATTAGGGGAGGAAGCCATGAAGCAGACATTATTCATTGTCTCCAGGTGAGTGTTCTCCTGTGAGTTTACAAGCAAGTGTTGGCATGCTGTGTGCAGACATTTGTACAATAGATTAGAGCACCCAGCTCGCCACAGATGAAAAGTAGGGGGAGACACCTTTGACTCTTTCCTTCCCCCTGTCTAATTTATCTATCTTATTTATTCCAGACAAGAGCTCCTTTACTTTGTGAAAATTAGAGACATCTGTAGTTCTCCAACCCGAGTCAAGGACAATCAGAGCCCATGCTGCCAGGTGTGAACAGATTGCATGTAGGGTCAGGAAGGTGACTCTTCGCTGCCTCCTCCTCCTCCTCTCATGGGCTCCATCTACAATCACCAAGAGGGTTTTTGCAGGAGAGGGCGGGGAGGGAAAGGGAGAGGGATCCTTGTTCTGGTGGGAGAAGCAGATGCTGGCTGGACCCAGATGACTCATGCAATGTGCTTCCCATTCCACCAAACACTTCTGCCCCAGGCCCCCAGTTAATCTTGGGGCTGGGGTGAGGCTGCAGAGGCGTAGCACAGACCTTTGAATGGCTCCAGATCGAGGTAATGGTCCACAACTGTGACAACTCAGTTTCACTGGGATGTTCCCATACAGGCCCCAGATGGAAGAGAAAAACTTTCCAGGGTTGGAGCCAGATGATGGGAGTGGGACTGCAAGATGCCCCATTTAGAGAGAAATGTGGGAGCGCCACAGTGACTCCCAAATTCTTTTTGTTTTGAATTTGAAGCTTTATTAATTTTTAATTTGACTTTAAAAATGAATGTATAAATCAGTCATTGCAAAATGTGTATGTAGTTTAAAATCTCTTGGGGATGTGAACCTAGTTTTTTTTTTTTTTTTTTTTTTGTATTTAGTGAAGGGTCTACAGGGTCTCACTATACAGATCAGACTCATAGTAATTCTCCTGTTTTTAGCTTCCCAAGCATTCACTGGGATTATAGGGACGTCTCAATGCAGTCATAGAGTACCCCGGGGGTGGGGCCAGCACAGCACGCTGGAGATCATCCCCCCCCCATCTCCCCCCTGCTGCTGTGCTCTGCCTAAACTGTACTTTAATCTGCTGAGCTATCTCGCTGGCCCTTAGTGTTGCTTTTTCATAGACATTATTTTTTGGTACTTTTAGGGAAGGGTCTACAGGGTGTTCAGGGGCTCACTACTAGATCGAACTCGGTCTCCTAGTGATCCTTCTGTGTACAGCCTCCCAAGAGCTGTCATCATGCCGAGTCTCAATTGCCATCTCAGTGCGCCCCCCTGTGGGTGGGGCCGGAATGGCAGGCCCAGGGATTGAACTTGCAGCTGCTGTGCCTGCTTGAGGGCGCTTTAATCTCTTCAGCTATTTGGGCAGCCTAGACATGATTTTTCAAAGCACTTTTAGGTTTACATGAAAGTTAACTAGAAGTTACAGAGATTTCCCATGTAACTTCTGCCCTTATCCATGGCCTGTTATTAATCTCCTCCTCCACCAGAGTGGTCCATTTGTTATAAGCAATGAACCTGAGCTGACATCATCACTCTGTCCATAATATGCCTTAGGGTTTACTCTTAGTGAACGTTCCACAGTTTTTGGCAAACATATAATGACATGTCTCTTATGTTACATTGTAACTATGAGAGCATTTTACTGCTTTTAAAATTCTCTGTGTTCTGCCTATTCATTGCTCCCTCCTAAATCCTGGAAACCACTGCTTTTAAAATTTTCTCTATGCATAAGTTACATTGTTTTTTCCCCTGAGTCCTTCTTGGTGTAAAAGCAATTTTGGGTGAATTTAAGGGAGCTGTTGCTTAGAAAGAGCCCCTGGAATGCTGATATTCCACATTTTTCTAGTGTAATCATAGCTGGGGAGACGTAATCATGTCTTTGACAATTGGAAGTCTGATGCACCCATTACTCAATCCTGACCAACGTTGTTGTCTCCTGTGAACATATTGCTCTTTCTAAGCCATTGCTGGGGAATCTTTTAGAGTTTTCAATGATAGCAAACAGCCTTCTGTAGCATCTGTGCCCAGGTTTGTCACTACTGCCCTGTGGTGTTTCCACTAAAAACGCAACGCAGAACATCACTCCTAATATGAGGGGAAACTTGAGATTATTGTTAAGTCTAAAACTCTCTGACTTTTACACGAACAGAGATCTGAATCCTCCAGCAGGAAGCCCTGCTGTGAGGTTAGGGGTCCTGTTTGAGAACAATGATTGGTAATTTGGGGAGGCATAAACATGGTCCAGGAACTTCAGGAAAGGAAAGGACAGCCCTTAGATTCTAAGCAGTAAAGAATAGGTGATTACTGGGCTGGGGAGATAGCTTGGAGACACAAGTGCCTGCTGGGCAAGTGCAAGGTCGTGAGTTCGAACCCTGGTCCCCTCCCCCTCCAAAGAAAGAATAGGTGATTACTTAGCAGGAGCATGTGTGTGGTCTTCAAGACCATTGGGCCAGGAATAAGCAAGGGAGTCCAAGGCTGGCTTCAGAGTTTTGTAGTAGATTTGGGGAAGGAAAGAACCTAAGGAAGGTAGAAGGGTAATATTCACAGGTTCAAGTGTCTAGGAAAATGAGTCTCTTTGACTGCATTGCATTTGTTTTAATTGTTTCTAGAAGTAGAAATAAATAAAAGTAAATGATAAAAGAATAAATACTTCAGCAGAAAAATTAGAGGCTTTCACAGGAATCCATTTCCAGATTCCATTAATAAAGAGGATCTTCGGGCTGCATATTGATATTTTGAGAAAGAGGTTTTTGAAGGCAACTAGGCCTGTTTATTTATTTACTTACTTGATCCCTGGGACTGAACTCAGGACTTTGCACTTGTCAGGCAGGCGCTTATGCTGCTGAACTATCTTCCCAATCCAACTATGTTAGTTAAAACCAAGTTACCGTGTTGTTGTTGATACTGCTAGCATAGTAGTGTACATATTTTCAGGGAGATTATATAGCATATACCTCTTATGAAAATTATTTAATTCTGAGCTCCTCTTCATGAAAAATCTTCAAGTTCACCTGTTAAAAACTTGTCTTAGTTATTCTTCTCATTGCTAAGATCAAATACCGGACACCACCAAATTAGAGGAGCTCACAGTTTGTAGTCCATAGTTGGCTGGCTTCAAGGTAGGGTGGCATAGCATAGGGACATCACAAAGGAGAAACAGCCTATGGCATGACACGCAGAAGGCATCAAGCAGCAGCAGGAGGCAGTGGACCTTCCTTTCCCTTTTATCTCAGACAGGGCACAGTCCTTTTGGATGGTGCCTCCCACGCCCAGCGTGGGCCTTTCCACTCTCCCCTTACCCAGAGCTGTCCTCATTCCAGTGAGCGCACACATCCTTGTACCACACATCCTTGGTCCCAGTATCACACCTCATAGATCCAGCCAATCGGAATAACCCCACCCTCGAGTGGCCAAGGCTTTGGAGGGATACTTAGGTATAAGCTCTAACCACTGTGGTCCAGGAAATACTGTTCTAAGGGAAGAATTGCCACTTGGGCTGTCTTACAGGGATGCAGTTAGAGTTTCTTCCACTTAAAGCTTCATGTAAGACTGTTAAGTGCTGCTGTAAGCATGTATCATATATTATTTCATTTTTCCTCAAAACGACCCAATTAGGTAATTGTATTCCTTATCTTATTTTACAAGTGGGAAAATTAAGGCCCAGAGAAGCAAAATAGTGAGAGACCACTGAGACAGCACTTGAATTCACTCATTCTGGCTTGGAGTCCATGCTGTTATTTACTGTGGTGCAACCCAACAAAATGAGATTGAACAGAATAGCACAAAATTGTTCAATATTTCATTATTCTGTATGATATCTTGCTGACCCAAAACTAGCTTCTTCAGTTTTTTTGTATGTGTGCATGTGTGTGTGTGAGTGTGTGTGAGTGTGTGTGTGTGTGTGCATGCGTGGTCAGTTCAACCCTTCCTGGGAGCAGGGCTGGCATGGGATTTGTTGCTGGGGATTGAACCGTGGTCCCTGTGCTTTGCCTAACTTTGCGTAAGCAGGTGCTTTTAGACTGCTGAGCTATATTGCTGGTCCTACTTGTTTTCGTTTTCCTCTCACAATATTTTATTTATCTATTTATCTATTTGTTTATTTATTTTCTAAAAGCTGGGATTTTTTTTCTTTTTCTTTCTTTCTTTTTTTTGGCTGGTTCAGGCTGCCTTGAGGGTGGGGAAGGTGTTGAACTGCCATACTCTGTGCCTGATTGGGATTGCCCACAAAGGCGCTTTAACCCATGAGCTAACCCGAAAGCCCCCCTATTTTACTTATTTTTTTGAAAGTTTATGTTTGTGATACACAAGACTTACACTCTCACCCTGGGGAATTGGCACAGATGCATTTCACATCTTAATCCTTTTCACTCCTCTTCCCTATATCGTCCCGTTTCCAAATTGCCGTCCCATCTCCACAAGCTCTCCCTCCTTATTTCCTATATCCACCTTGTCTGCTGATCTTTAGATTATTTATATTTTGTTTCTCACAGAAGAAAACCATGAGATAGATAGCCCTTTATGTGTGACTTATTTTACTTACCACTCAGATTTTAAGGTGTATCCGTTTTGCTACAAGTGACTCAAGCTGACCTTTCTATATGTGTATTACATTGTGGATGTGCACCGTATTTTCTTTACCTATTCATCTTTTGATGGGCCTATTGGCTGCTTCTAACACTTAGCTACTATGAGTTGTGCTGTCATAAACATGGGTATGCACGTATCGCCGTAACATGTTGTCTTTAATGCCTTTAGGAAGATCTCTGGAAAGATAGAGCTGGGTAAAATGGAATTTCTATTTTTATTTTTCTGGTAGAATCTCCATACTCATTTCTATAGGGGTTGTATGCCTTTACAGTACTAGTTTCTTTTCTCCTATAACCTCTCCTATAACCTCCTAGAACTTTTTGAGTTCTTGATGACAACTGTTTTGTTTTGTTTTGAGATACTCTTCCTATGTAGTTCAGGTTGGCTTTGAACTGGTGGCTATCCTTCTGCCTCATCCTCTTGAGTGCTGGAATTACAGGCCTGAGCCACCACTTCTGGCCAGTAGCTTATTCTTTCCAGGATAAGATGGATTTCCAGTGTTCTGAATTACATTTCTCTAATTAAAAAAAAAAAGTACCTATTGGCCATTTGTACCTTTGAGAAGTATCTACTCATTTCAGTTGCCCACTTTTTTGAGCTCTTAATATGTTCTAGATGTTAGTCTCATAACAGAGGAGTAGCTGAAAATTTTTTTTCTCTATCTTTTTCTCTACTCTGTTGGTTGTTTTCTTAGTAGTGCAGAAACATTTGAATTTGATCTGATTCCATTTGTTGGGTTGGGTTCATTTTGTGTATAGTTGGGATTCTGTTCAGCAAGCTCTTGCCCACATATTCAAGAGTTTTCCTTATTTTATCTTTCAAGAGTTTCAGGGTTTCTGGTTTAATATCTAGGTCTTTTATCCACTTTGATTTGATTTTAGCACAGGGTGAGAGGTGTTGTCTAGATTGACTCTTTTTGCACGTGGTTGCCGGTTTTCCCAGCACCTTTTGCTAGACGGGCTATCTTTCTTCCAGTATGCTTTTGGTTCCTTTGTTTAAGATCAGATAGCTGAAAGTGCCTGGAGCTGTTTTTGTGTCCTTAATTCTGGTCCATTGATCTGCAAGTCAGCATTTGTGCCAGTACTTTGCTATTTTTACCATTGTCATGTTAATATAACTTGAAATCCTTGGCACAATATTTTAAAATAACTACAAATTATATGACTTGGAGAAATGTCTATATTTATTAGTTCTACATTGGAAGTTTTATTCCACTGTTTTATTCCCAGGCTGATACAGACAATAGTTGCTTGTCTATTGTTGCTAAATATTTGAGTTCTTCTTCTTTTTTTTTTTTTGGCGGAGGGACCAGGGTTTGAACTCAGGCCCTTGCTCTTGCCAAGCAAGTGCTTACTCTATTGAGCTATTTCCCCGGCCCCTTGAGTTCTGATTTTGATACGGCTCCTTGTGGATGATTGAAGGGAGTGTGGCTTGTTACTAAATGGGATCTATGTTCTTAGGAGGCAAAAGAAGTTTGGGATCGGTTTCATATTAGCAAATTAAGCTGCAAAGAGGAAGGGAGGGCCTCTAGTTGACCATCTCACTGTAGCTTCTACCCAAGATAGGCATCCTTTCACAGAATGTCCAACAGAGGTATTTACTGAATGCCTCAACATTTTTTTTTGTAGCAGGACAATTACTTACTAAGCATGCTGCTATTAAATTGGGAATGTCTGTGCTCTTCACCTCAAATTTCCATAAAAGGCTTCTGCCCCATGGAGGAACATAGAACAATTTTTTGCCTTTGCTAGAACGTTTCTTCTATGAACAGTTATTGAACATACTTACCTCTTCAATAACTTTTCACTTGGAGTCATTTATATGTCATTTTCTTTTATTTCTTTTCACAGAACTGGGGATTGAACTCAGGCCCTTGCACTTGCCAGGCAAGCACTTATTCTACTGAGCTATCTCCCTGGCCCCTCTATGTCATTTTCTTATTTTCTTTCAGTCCTGTGAGTGAAGAATAGCTTGACTAGATGGAACACAGAATTTGAATAAGGCACCCAGGTGAGTCCAGGCTGCCTGGGGATCTATATTCACTACCTAGTCCCTATGTTTCTCATGAGACAGGCCCAGATTATCTTGGGGTGACTTTTTAAGTGACTGTGTTTCTTAATTCATTTACTGAAATACATTATCAACTATTCACCGGGAGTTTTCCTACAAGGTCAGACCTATGAAAGCCTGTATGTAGCCAGGCCTCTTGATTTGAGAGACTTGTCTTAACTTTACCATAGTTAATTTAGAAATAGATGTGTTAACTGGATCTTTCACAATGGTTTCTCTATAAAATGTGATGACACAACTCTTATGTGGAATCAAGCAAAAATAGTTTTATCGATGGTTTCATTAGTAGGCATTCCGATTGCGACCAGAATTGTGGAATTAATTCTGGGATTAGAATCTCATGGAAAGAATTAAGTTTGTGAACCGAGGTACTAGTATATTGAGAAATAAAAGACATAGTTCTGGTTTTCAAGAAATGTATCATCTAGTTGGGAGGCAAAGATAAAGAGTGAGAAGGCAGCTAGTGAAGACCATGAGGAAGTGGTCCGCTGGTTGGGATGGGTCAGAAGTGCCAGTTAGAGACAAGTTAGGCTAGTGATAGAGGAAAAAATAAAAGGTTCTATGGGGTAGTGAGAGATGACCTGTGCTTGAATACTGGTTTGCTTCTGACTGGTGGAGATCGTTGGAGTGAGCTCTGCTGGTGAAGATTAGTGTGGACTAAAGGCACAAGGGATCAAATGCTTACTGCCCAGATACAGCAGAAGTCGACTGCAGTGTCAGAGCAAGTGCTGTCCTTAAGGAATAGGGACAGAGGGGCCAGTGCTAAGTGTAGGAGCTCTTTTTTTTTTTTAAACATATTTGGCACAGGGTCTTGCTACACAGCTGGGACTCTAGCGGTCCTTCTGTTTTCAACCTCTCCAGGGCTGGGATTACAGGTGTGCAGCACTATGCCCAGATTTGGTGGCCAGTTCAGCATGCCCTGGGGCTGCGCTGGCATGGCATATAGTGCCAGGGATGGAACCCTGTTCTCTGCTCTTGCCTAATCAGATGCTTAGTCTGCTGAGCTACCTTACCAGCCCTCAGGGACTCTTATTATCTAGCCAATGAACTTGGTTGTGAGAGTACCCTTATGGCAAGTATGAAACGGCAGAAGGACTATTGGAAGAAATTCAATCTCGAAGAGGTAGGCAAGGTTAGAGGGGCTATAGACACAGAATAAAAAATGTAGTCATTGGACTGGGAAGATAGCTAGGTGGTCTAAACATCTGCCTGGAAAGCTCAAGGAACCGGGTTCAGTCTGTGGTACTGCATGTCATGCCAGCCCAGGACATTGGGTGTGCCATGCCGCGGACCTGGAGAGTGCGTGTGGTGGTACATGCCTGGAATCCTAGCACTGGGGAGGTTGAGATAGGAGGATCATTATGAGGCCCAGCTGTGTAGTGAGACTGTGTACCAACTACATAAACAAGTGATGAAAATTATACACGCACATTTTTTTTAGCTTCACTCTTGGTTGCTTGGTGAACGTGGATCATGGTGGTCTCATGGTTAGAGCTGAAGAGAGAACTTGTTTGGATGAAAAGAATTGCTTCACTGGGGACCACGTTGGGTGGCGGTGTGGCTCCTGGGGCAGCCTGCAAGTCAGTTGCTCCAGGAAACCGAGTGGAGATAGGACCGAGGTAAGTGGCTGAGGGAGAAGCGGAGTGGCAACCTGAGAGCAACTTGTGAATGCATTTTGTTTTCTGCTTCAGTCCATGCCTTGGCGTATGACTGAACTCCCGGGTGAATACCTGATGCAGAAACCCTAAGCAGGTGCTTTCAGTCTGTCAAATCCGGGATCAAACTTCAGTCCTGACGCTTCATGGCTGTGCGACTGGGGCAATCAGCGTCATCTCTCTGAGCCCCAGTAACCTGAAAAAATGAGGAATAAGAATGCTACTCTCCTAAAGGTATTAAGAGGATTAAGTGAAACCACACACAAGCCCACAACGGGAACAGGAGACCTGCAATTTCAGCACGTGCACAAGCTGGGGTGGTCATGGCGTGGGTGGTGGTGCGCGGGAAGGCCACTGAGCCTGCACCAACGCAGCAGACTCTGAGAAGTGTGAACAGGGACTTTGGGCAGCTTTTGTAGTAGCCGGGCTGCTTGGCTCAAGGCTTTGCAGGCTGTCCTCACTTAGAGGGATCATTTCATTTTCCCAGTTAAGTAAGAGGTGGCAAGTCCGAGGTAGAACACGCAGTGCTGTATGAAGAGCTTCCCTCGTGTATCAGCTTTCAAGCCCAGTTCTCTGGGAACATTATCTGGTCTGCCCCCTACACAGCCCCGACCCTGAGTGCAGCTCCTCAGCTGAAGGGCAGAACGGCCGCATTCCAGTCCTCTGGATAGATGACTGAGTCCAGAGCGCATTGGTCTGTGCCAGGAAAACCAGCCGATTCCTGCACCTATGTCATCCCAGTGCTTCCATTGGGTACCCAGTAAGTGCTGTTGTCCCTTTATGTGTTTACGTGTGACTGTGGTAGCTTAATGAAAGATTTGCTTAGGTACATAGAATATTTCCCCAGAAGCTCAGGAGAAATGTATGAGCCCAAAGGTGGAAGACAGCTGGGGAAAGGTGTGGAGAGGAGGTGCGAACTGGGGACTAGAACATGTGCTTTTCAGCTGGCCTGGGCAGCCTGAAACAGCCCACTGCTGGTGTGCGTGAGTCTGTGTGTGTGAAATCTGCACACTTCAGTGTGGACTGCTGAGATTTATGCCCTGTACACCTAATGCATATCCATGACTCCCCACAGCACAATTTTGAAAAGGTGATTATGGATCTGACATGAAGGAATATTTTATATGAAATTGCTGAAAGATCTCTGGGCACTAAGAAATGCTCACTTTAGCAATGTAGAAATTGTTTCAATTTGTTTCCCATTGGCTTCTTGGCAGCTGGGATTTGGTGCCATTTAATTTGATCCTGGACATGTTGCATGTCACCAGATTGGTATAGAAGCTCCCCTGAACCAAAATACACTGCAGTTTGGTGACACATCTCAGCGGCTTTCAAAAGACACAGAGATATAGAACCAGGATTCTACTTGGGGTAGTTCAAATGAAAAAGTCAGAAAAAGGCTGTACAGTGAAAGCTGCATGATTAAATATTTATTTATTAAGAATTAAAAAATTATTTATTTATTTATTTCTTGTTTCAGAAACTTTGTTTGTTTATTCACTCATTTTTATGGCCGGCTCAGCCCGCCCGGAGCACAGGGCTGGTGCAGCATGTGGTGCCGGGGATCAAACCGTGATCCCTGAAGCCGCCCAAGCTTTCCCAAGCAGGCATTTTAGACCACTGAGCCATCCCGCCAGGCCCCTGCATGATTAAATATTTATGGTGTAAGGTTTTGGGTGTGTGTCCTCTCATGAAGTCATGGAAATGTATGCACACACAGATTTTTACCAGGAAAAGTTGAAATAACCTAATATTGGGTTTGATGTTTTAAAAAGTACTGCAGTTGCGTCGAAGGAGAGTCACCCAGAGAAAAACATTCTCTCAGGCTTTCACAGAAAGCAAAATGTCCAAGCAATGGCTGTGACTCGTCCCGAAGGCTAACACTAACAACAGTTCTACAAAGTACTGTCTATGGTCTCAAACTTAATCCTGAGGGGATTTGATCCTGGAATATACAAAAAAATAAAAAAAATGAATGTTTAGTTATACAGGTCTTGCTTCAACTTGCCCTTGACCACCCAGCAAGAAAAAAAAAATCCTTAATTACAATGCAGGAATGCAGAGCTAGATTGGTGAGATGAGCTTTAGGAGGCTTAGATTCAATAGCCTCCAACATCACAAGCTTCACTGGTGGCCCACTCCAATTGCAAAACCTTTGACTGTGTATGTATCTGCTTCCTCTTAGTCCAAAGAGAAATATATTCTTTCCTTTTTTTTTTTTTTTCCTATGCAACATCAATAGGAAAGTGGGTCATGCCCACACATTGTACTCTGTAGAATGATTGTGAGGACAATATGCAATATATCAACTTTCAAAGAAAAGAAAGGGGAAAAGAAAAAAAAAAGTAATGTGGATTTAGAAAGGTTAATGTTTAATTGTTTGACCAATCTTATATACCTATATGTATTAATCTAAACTGATCTGATGATGAAAATATGTAATATAACCATTGTTAAATTTAAACAATAAAAAATTGAAACAAACAAAAAAATAAAAAGTACTGCAGAATATTGTCTACTACTAAGTCAGATAAGTGAGTTGTAGAATGGGATATGGTTTCACTTGTGTGTGTGTATACACACATATATATGGAAATGAATTCTAGAACATATAAAAACATGCAAAGATGGCCATCTCTGGACGATAAGAACTTGATGGACTGCTTTTTAAAACATTAATCTTCATAAAACATTAGTCTGACTATCTTCACTATAATAAATATATTCGGTTTGTGGCAAACACAGCACTTCCCTTGCCCATCTGAGCTGCTGTCTTGACCCCTAGTGTGTGATCACATGGCTTTTGTGGAGAGCAGAGCAGATGCAGCTCTATGGTGTACCATGGTGTCTAGTATCCAGCCTCTTTCACAAAATGGAACTGCTCCATGTAGGATGAGGCTGTGTGATGGTTACGCACTGTGACAACTTGGGAAGTCTAGAAATTTAGGTAACATGGCAGTCCTGCATCATAGCATGTAGAGGACATGCCCTTACTACTCTAGGCTGTTGTTCACTGTGTCAGCTTGAGATGTTTAGAAGTTGAAGTAAGTGACTCATCAGGGTAAATATCCTGAGCTTGTGCAAAAGGAAGGCAGGTAGCCTGCTTACAGTATAAGAGAGGGAAAGAAGCATGTTTTGCACCCAGTTTTTGCTCTTGTTGCTGCTGCTGTCTTCTGTCACCTTGAACTGTTGTCTGTGCCATGCCTCTTGCCTTTGCCCCTTCAAGCTAATTATGGGCGGAAGCTTCCACAAACTGTGAGCTAAATAAACCTTTCTTTCCTTAATTTTGGAGGTCTGATATTTTCTCTCAACAAGAGAAAAGTAATTTAGGCTTAAAAGGTCAGACAGCTGCCTTTAAATTCAGATTGAGGTGGAGGAATGCAGCTGCAGTTAATTGATTGCGTCAGCTGAAGATGGGCATCTGTAACAGGCTCACAGCGAGGACATGAACCTTTTCACCATTGTTGTGAATGACTAAGACCATGGCTAAGCATTCGTGTGCACATAGCTTTCTTTTGTGTTTGGCCTCTTGTTTTTTTGCATCAAAAGTGTAAAATTCATTAAGATGCTGGTTTCATGGGCACCATGAGTCTTTGTCTTCAAATCAAAGTTAAGGAATGAGGAGCCTCTTAGAGCCCAGTTTGTACTTTGTTGTCCTAGTCCATAGGTTGGCCTACAGTTTTTTGGTGTGAAGATTCATGTATTGAACTGTCTTCCTATTGCAATGTAGATCTGATCATGCCAATTTCTTCCCTATGTGATGTTCTTTCATATAGTGGTATGGGGAGGACTCAGTTTTTAACCTACTTGGCCTCAAAAGGAGGACTAACTTTGAGTAATGTGACTTCTCACATTGCTACCCTATAGCTAGAGAAATGGAGTATGAATAGAAGGAAATGTTCTAAATCCATTCCTGAAACAAAAAAACAAGACAAAACTTTCCTGATTTTTCTTCTTGTGTCTGCAGAGAATGCTGATCTCATGCAAAGGAAAAAATTGATTTTTTAAAAAAAGAATTATTATTTTACTTTATTAATTTTAATGAGAAAAAACAATGAGACAGTTTCAAAACATGTTAGTAGTACAGCCGCAATAATTAATACATTGCATATTGTTGTCTTCATAGTAGTTGTTCAGAGTGCAAGATGCAGACATGATAACTTTTCTAAACACTCTTACTACAAATCTTTCTTCTCATTGAACTAAGAGAAAGGGGTTTTCATGTCTACTTCTGTGGCTCTAGCTCACGAAGCCATGAGTGTCAACATCTTCATAAAAGTGATAGTTGAGATTTCTTTTAGAATTGTTGGCATTGCAAGGGTAAAAGGTATTTCTGGGAGATGTGTAGGTAGCCTTTACATTTTTGCATTTTCAGGAATAACAAACATCCTGGGAAAGGTAGTGTGAGGGGAGATAACACTGAGGACTGACAATAGTTTGATTTGTTTCAACTTTTAAGTTCATGTATCGTTGAAGTGTTTGGATTCTATCTCATCGTCCTGACACTGAAGCCCATGGCAGACGGATACAGCGCAGAAAGAAGCAGGGCGATGCCCACTTTCCCCGAGCTAGCAGGTTATTTCTTATTATTGAATTTTCTTTCTACTTGTCTTGGTTACTTTTCTCTCACTGCTGGGACAAATACCTGACACCGAGAATGAAGGAAGGAAAGGTTTATTTGGCTCACAGTTTGTTAGGGTTTTAGTCCATACTCAGCTGGCTCCAAGGCAGACTGGCACATGGCAGAGCAAAGCAGCTCATGGCGGTGGAAACAACAAAACAGCAAGAGCAGGGCTGGCCAAGTAGCTCGATGGATTAAAGCACCTGCAAACAGGCACAGGGGCCAGGGATTCGATCTCCGGGTCTGCTGTGCTGCCCCTGCTCCTGGGATATGTTGAGACAGCAATTGGGACTGGGCATGGTGGCATGTACCTGTAATCCCAGCTTTTGGAAGGCTGTAGACAGAAGGATCACTAGGAGTCTGATCTAGTAGTGAGACCCTGAACACCCTGTAAACCCTTCCCTAAAATACAAAATACGAAACAAAACAAAACAAAATAGCAAGAGCAAAAAGGCAGGAGCAGTGACAACAATAGCTACAGACAGCAGGTCTCCCTTATGTTACATTCCAGCTATCTGCCCCAGGCTGGGCATAGCACTCACACCTGTAATCCCAGCACCGAATCAGGAGTTAATCTCAAACTCCAGAAGTCTGCCTCCTAACTGCGCAAGGCTTTGAGGGGAACAAAACACACAAACCGTAACACTATTTCTCTTAGAGAGAATAATACAAACAGTTTAGTAAGTATTTAAAATTGTACAATGCAGTCCTGGGCTTAGAAACTGACCATTTAGTTGAGTCTTGTAGACTTAAAGACAAGAAAATTGAGAGGAGGGTAGAGGGGGTTGTCAAGGAGGCAGAAACCCTTGCATGGCAGGTGCTAGGACTCTAGAATGCTGCACTTTCATCACTGGATGATTTCATCACAGAAGAATTTTATTTTCAGTTGTCTATCAGACCTATCTCCCCCCGCATCCTTACTCAACTTCCCCTATTACATGGTTGGGAATAGGGACTATGTTTTCCCACCTGGATGCAACAGAAAAGACTCAAAGAATCATGCTTTCCATTTTTAGATGCCTCCAATCATGCTAATCTATATGCTTTACTGTGTTAAGCTCATGTCCTGTTGAGTTCCCAATGAGTAAGGCAAAGAGAAACTTACTACCCAGCATTTTAAAGTTGCAAGCAAAAGGAGACAAGGGTAACAGTAAAGTAACTCATCTGCCCTCTGAAGAAATGTAGGTGAATCAAAATCAAAATTCTTTTTCACTGTTGACATTCAAATTGTTGGTTGACAGGAACCACCTTCAACAAAGAGAAACGAGCTCCGTTAGTGTCTTAGATTTTATTTCTCTTTCTAGACCTTGGAATAATTTTCAAAATAAATCCTATGGAAATTGATGTGATATCATCATTGAGAAAAAACATATTGAAAATGTTACAATATATAAAACAGTACCAATTTTTAATTTTCCTCTGTCATGAATTATGTTATTATTTCCAGCCATGAATTCATGTATACATTTTGTTTCTTGCTGGGATTTTATAAAGTGTTCTAATGTCACCTCCCCTTTCTTTCTGCTGTGGAGTTTTGTGGTGGTAGAAAATACCAAATATGATGCCTTTGCCTTAGTCAGGCAACTCACAGACCAAATAGCACTCAGCCCCCACCACATACGTCATAGCTGTCACTTTTTACAAAAATGTACATTGCTCATTATTTAGGAAAGATGTTTTGGAAAACAAAATACTTTTTTATTCATATAAAATATTGTTACAAACATTATTGGGCTCTATTATCAAATTTTATTCTAGATATCTTTCAACATATGAAACAAGTAAGGCTTAGAGGTATAATGTGACTTTCCCTAGGGTACAAAGCTCACAGATTTGGGCCATAAGCCCAGGACTTGAGCCCCTTTTAAAGAGGATCCAATCGTGTTAGTGGATCTTGTGATAGAGAAAGGCTGGGGCAACACTATTGTTTTATAAAAGTTCAAGGTCAGCCATGCTGTTACCTTTCTAGGCTGTTGTTAGATTTAAAAACTGCTTAGAACTTTGTTAGACAATTTTGTGATGACAGAATTCAGTAGTCATCATGCTAATAAGAAAGAGCAGGGTCACTCTCCTGGCCCTTGTTAGTCAAACTATTTCTTTTTTTTCCTCTTTTTAAAAATTATTTATTTTAATGAGAAAATAATAATAATGAAACAATTTCAAAATAGGCTGGTAGGATAGTTATAATAATTAATATGTTGTAATAATATATTAACATAATAATATATTGTATTCATAGTAGTTATTCAGGGGACATGATGCATACATGATATCTTGTCTAAATAATATTAGTATAAACCTTACTTCTCATTGAAATAAGAAAAAGTAGTTCCATAGCTATCCTAACCATTTTGTATATGCATATATATTTTTTCACTACAAAATGGTCATTTATTTATATCCTGCATTTTTGTTTTGTTTTGTCAGAGATGGATGATCCATAGCTGTTAGCGAAGCTGTATTTGGAGAAGTCTTTAAAGGACTTTTCCATACTTGGTTCCATTTCAAATATTGTAGGTACTTGAATTCAGCAAAATAAACAAATATAGTCTAATAATAGTCCATGATAGTAGTGGGTTATCAGCACAACTGGCAATTGTCTGAAGTTGTTGACTTGAGCCTTTGACAGCTCAGCATATTCATATGGCATTACTTTTTATACCTTGCGCTTCTACTTTTCTGTTGGATGGTTAAGACCAGGTTAAAGCAAGACCTATATACCTAAAAACACAACTTTTATATCTGACAAGGTCAGTCAAATCCCCTCAGGATTTACCCTGAAACCATGTATGGCTCCTTGTAGATCTTTTGTCATTGTCTACCATCTGGATGAGCATGGCCATTGCTTGACCAATTTGCTCTCTGTGAAAGACTGAGAGAATGTTTTCTTTCTAAGTGACTCTCCTTAGGCACACCATGGGTTGTTAGTTACTTTCCTCTGTGCCTCCATAATCTCCTTGAACAGAAAATTGGGGACATCCCTGAGTTACAGGATGTCACAGTACAGATTCTCTTACATCTTGAGTCCTCACTGACTTAGAAGAGCTAGGGTCAAAATATTGACTATCCTTGTAGCCCCTCTATTTCAGCAATTTTTGGTTTGCAGACTTTAGTTGCTAAACATCCAGAAGAGAAACTTAATGATATTATTACCCTGTAATAGAGGCAGTTGAGCTTAATATCACTATCTGTCTGAATATCAAATGCCTAAAACATAATGCAGAACTGTGATTTTCCAACAACTTTGGATATTCTAAACTTTAAATCCCTATGGAATGTGAAGAAACAATTACACATTTTTATTTTTTAAAATTTAAAAAAATTATTTTTATTATTAAATTTAATAAGAAATAACAATGTGACAGTTTCCAAACATGTTAGTAGTATATTTCTAAAATTTGATACAATGTACATTGTTGTCCTCTTATTTGTTATACAGAGCACAGGGTGTAAACATTATAATTTTTCTAATCATTATGCATTTTTAAACAGAAATTTAGGAATCAAAACATGCATAGCATTGTAGCAGGACAGATAACAAACACACTGAGAGAAATTAGGAAAACAATACCTTTTACAATTGCACTGCAGAAAATAAAATACTTAGGAATTAGTCTGACCAAAGAAGTAAAAGATCTATTCAATGCAAATTACAGTACTCTGAAAAGAGATTGTAGAGGATTTCAGAAAATGGAAAAATATTTCCTGCTCCTGGATAGGAAGAACCAATGTTGTGAAGATAGTCATACTCTCAAAATTGTTATACAGATTTAACGCAATCACTACCAAAATACTGCCAACATACCTCACAGACCTAGAGAAATCATTCCTAAAATTTATTTGGAACCACAAAAAACCTACAATAGCAAAGACAATCCTAGACAACAAAGACAAGGCAGGAGGAATTACAATTCCTAGCTTGAAATTATGCTACAAAGCTATTGCGATAAAATCAGCATGATATTGGCATAAAGATAGACTTGAGGATCAGTGGAATATATTAGAAGATGCAGATGCAACTACACACACACTCAGCCATCTTCTCTTCAACAAACTCTTTCCTTATCCCTTGCTCTGTTATCTTTCTTACTCTACTCTGATGGGACACGACTTCTGAATTTGACAGATTTGGTTTAAATTCTCAGCTGTGCCATTTACTAGCTGTGTGAGCTGAGTCAGGGTCCTTAGTCTCTGTAAACCTTGTTTTCTTCAAAAAAGAGGAAACTATGTATATTTTAAAAGACAGTGAGACAAAAATGAGATAATGCATGTTAATCCTTCAATACTGAACTTCACTAAATATTTTCTCTTGTTATTCTTAACTGTTCTAAGAGTGGGACAATGAAATTCATTTATAAGAGACTATCAGAATTCTAAAATATTGGGAGCTGTAAGGACAGTTCATTATTCAACTGTTCACACAAGCCCTGATTATTAGTCTTAAGAACATTTTAAACTTGAGATCCTCTCCCTTGGAAATGGATTTTTTTTTTTTTATTAGTTCTGCTGTGGCCTTTTAGTTACATTGTAAGAAACAGCTGTATTGTCTGTTAGCGTGACATGAAAATTTCTTTGCAGAGGTCGAGAGAGAGAGAGAGAGAGAGAGAGAGAGAGAGAGAGAGAGAGAGGTCGAGAGAGAGAGAGAGGGAGAGAGAGAGAGGGAGAGAAAGAGAGAGAGGGAGAGAGAGAATCACAGAGATGAAGTAGAGTCAAGTGAGAGGAAGAGAGGTAGAACCAAAGAAAGATGGAGGAAGAGCAAAGGATGGAGAGTGAGAAATCACGAGTGATAGAAATTGAGTGATGGAAGGAAACATAACTAGATGTGGGCAGTGGAGAGCGAGAATGTGGGAAGAGACCGAAGGAAAGAAACCAGGAAGGCAGGACCCCAGCTCCTCCTGGGCCCAGCAGGGAGTTGGCAAGAAAGAATTTGAAGTCAGAGGGACATCCTATCCAGAACCAGGAGTTGCACCTAATTGTAAGCAGACCCTGCCCACCCCCTCTGGATGAGTGATGGGCTCCTGGCATGTGACCTGGCTTGGCAATCTCCACCCTGGCCGGGCTGCCATAAGGAGATACGTAATGTCTAGAGTGATGGGAAAGTCATGCTTGCAGATGGTACAGATGAAGCTGCCTCATAAAATGACTCACTGTGAATCCTCACTGAAATCTCTGCTATAAAAATGATAATGGAAAAAGCACAAGAAGGGCTAAATAAGCTTGAGAGAAATGTGTTCCAGCTTATAGAGCTCCCTTCGAATTTTGAAAGGGACCTTATCAGAAAATGCCAGCAAGAAGATGTATCTTCTTGCACCCTAGCTACAGCCCCCATCTATGTCCCTTTCACCCTCTGATCACTCCCTGCTTTTCTACCAAGGCTTCTGTATTTCATGGCTGCTGCCATGTCAGCTGCTGCTCCAGTTACCCTCTCACAGTAACAAGCTGCTCTTCTCATTCCTGGCAACAACTCCAGCAGCTAAAACTCTGGGAAGCCTCAGATCCACCCTAATTCCGGAGCCCACCAGGATGGAAACAGCAAGGACATGAGTGCCTTAAGAGAATTTCAATTAATTTTGGGCTTTCAGGGTGCATGTGGATAGTGATTTTGGAACTGTAGGCAAAATGAATGAGATGACATAAAAATGGTCTGCAACAATTTTAAATAATTAATGCAATAAGGTGTAAAAGTACTTGGGCAGGAGAGATGACTCTCCTATTGCAACAATGCTTGCATTCCCGCTGCACGAATGTTCTACGCAACATGTATAAAGCTGGTGATTTATAGCATGCAACTATGCTCTGTACAGTCAGGACATGCTCTGGTCTCCCTGTCAATCAGTACCATGCCCTCAGACACACATGGCATTTTTCTCCCCACATGCGAGGTCTTCAGTTCCACATTCAGATTCTGGTGAGCAACCCATTAATCCCAGCAGATTGATGCCTGCAGGAGTCTTGTGGCCTTGCCTCTCTATCCCCTTTCTGGGGAGGGGATTTCATAAATGAAAACAGACCAGGGCTCACTGGATTCAGTCCTCTACCCTGGCCACTCTTCCTTTCAACAACTACGCTGGGTGTTTGGAAAACAGCATCGGTTGCATTTCTGGAATGCTACACTTAGCAGGTTAAAAAAAGAAAATGCTAGTAAAAAAAGAAAACTCTAGTAAATAAATAACTCTAGTAAATAAACCCGGACAAGTGGAAGGAATTTGGTGGCCTGTTGTTAAGGCTTCAGAGACTCCAAATGGACCTACCTCTTGCAGGACAGCTACTGTGTAAAAAGGAGGCATTAGTGACATAAGATTTCATGGAAAAACCTTGGGAAGATGAATATTTAGCCAATTCTCTGGGCATAATATACCAGGAGAAACCTACATGTCCTGAATATGAACAAGATCCTGTCTGAACAATTTTCCTTTTAATGCTTTAATGTATGTTCATATTTTATTTTATTTTATTTTATTTTTTTTAGTTTACTTTGTTTTATTTTAGTGGAACCTGGGATAGAACTCAGGCCCTTACACTTGCCAGGCAAGTGCTTATTCCACTGAGTTATCTCCCCAGGCCCTATAATGTATGTTCATTTTCAATTTATAGTTGAAAGGCAACGCACAGGCAGCCCCACTCCTTGCTTGCTCATTGGCCAGCTAACCATACTAGACATATTTGCGCTTACTGTTTTGAGTACAAATAGTGAAGATGAATGAACTTGACCAAGTCTATTTATTTGGTTGTTGGCCCATTCTGACATCCATAGGACAAGGTTGAGATTTGAGAGTTTTCCTATAAGACAGATTAAGTACTTTCTGCTTCTCCAGAGTTTTGGCATCTGGGATTCTCTTGTGACTCACCATTTTAGCATGGTTCTTAATGAATTTAGGAATTTGGCTCTGAGCCTAATCCGAACTCAGCTGGGATGCTGCTCTTTCTGATCAGAAAAGATGCCCTGTGATGGCGTTTGGGGAGACCTTTAGGTGATGAGAGAAGTTGTGTTCAGTAAAACATTAAAAGAACAAGGTAGGAGCTTTCTTAATACTTGAAGGATTACAGGATATTTGAGGTTGAGGGAGGTTGCATTTATAGCCGGAAATGCGAGGAATCCTGTCACATCTTGAAGGAGCTCTATAGCGTCTGTAGCGTCCTCCAGCTGCGCTTAAATATTAGAATCCTCAGGCCTCCCTTTCATGCTCACCTTCAAAGCCTGCTGGGCTTGACTTGAGGGGCACCACAAGCAAAGCTCCTCACATTTCTTACCAGCCTGGCAAAGATTAAGAATACATGATTGCTAGAAAGTTTAAAAAAAAATCAATTTGAGTGTCTTGGGGTAAAATCTTTTTCGAAAGTCTATGTAATTAATCATTTTTGCTAGTTAAGTTAATGTGAAGAAGAAAGCTGCAAACTGATTTGAAATAAGACAGTATCCTTAAAGTTTAAGTTTTTTTTTTTAAATGAATAGGAAGTTTGCTACAGCAATGAGTAAGAGGCCAATTATGAAAGAATTCATTACTTATACTGGTAGGTAACTCCTGGATGCAATACTTTTTTTTTTTTTTTCCCCCAGAAAAGAAAGCAATTTTACCTGGTTTAAAAGGGCTGTGGGGATTCTGAGATTAGGAAGTAAATGAAGTTTTTCAGAGCTGCAAAACAAAGACTTTACACTTCTACAATACCTTCCTAATTTTTAAACAAATTGAACAGTGGCAGACTAATACTTGCATAATGATTAATAATAGAAAAATTATGTTTTTAAATAAAAATATGATTGGGTGGGGCAGTACTATTTGATGTAAATGTCTGTGTCTCTCAATAAACTTATGTATTTGGGTCACGAGGCCCAGGTGCCACTGCCCACTTTGGTTGGGAGTGACACTACTGTGTCGAAGGAAGTGCAAACGCGGGTCCTGAAGGTGAGGCCATCGGCCGTGTGACAGCCTCTTCCTCCTTGAGTTAACTGCTTATGTCTGGGCATTGAAAATATTTGAGAGGTTAATTTGTACTAATATGTTTGCTATTTCTTTTCTGCATCATTGCTTGGTTTCTTTAGGGAGATCAAGGGCAGGATTGAAAGTGAAGTCTATTATTTCTCCTGGCTCTTGTTTTCAAAGGCTGTTCTCATAGTGGGGGCTTAAAAAACCTACTAAGGAGGAGAAAAGGGAAAAAACACAATGTCTTGCAGAAGGTGCTTAGTGCCCTGGCATGAGCAAGGGTAAACAGAACACTGAGATTCTATCTCACCTCAGAAGGAAGAGCGTTTGTCAAAGAGTCAACCAGTAACAAACATTGGCAGAGCTGCGGGTACAATGCAACTCTTCTACTCTGTTGGTGGGAGTAGAGCCTGGTGTAACTGCTGTGGACATGGGTGTGAAGATTCCTGAAGAAACAATAACAACAACATAACAACAACAACACCAGAAACTAAAACTAGAGGTTTTATTTAACCCAACAAATAATGAATTCCCTTCTTGGTATTTTCCTGAAAGAATTATAAGCACTGTACCACAGTGATATGTGAACACCATGTTCAAACAAATGCTTACTATAGGCTGGAAGAATATTTTGTAGGAGAAAAGGAGAGAGGTCAGTGGGCTCTACAGAGTTGGGCATTCTGATGCCATCCTGCAGAGGGAATAAAACCTCAGAAGGTGTAGCAGGACCTGAGATATTCTCACAGAAGGGAGTATATTGGACCATGCAACAATAGGGAGAGATTGGGCCTTGGGGAGCCACAGGACAAGACAGTGGCCCTCTTTTTGGCAAATGATGTAGATAAATGGCTGAATACCAAGAACTCTCCTCACTGTGTGCCTTTTGTCCTTAGATACAAGCTAAAAAAAAATGGAGGGACCACAGAACCACAGAACCTAGCAGCTTGATGAAAGCATAAATTTGAAATTGATTTTTAGACAACTTTTGCTGAGACAAAAATATCTGACAAAAAATAACTTAAGGGAAGAAAAAGTTTATTTTGGGCCAGAACTCTAGAGGCTTTGATCCATGGACATCTGGTCCACTGCTTTTACATCAAGGGAGTGGTACATGAGGAGCAATGCTGCTCACCTCATGGTGGCAAGGAAACAGAGGGAAAGAGGAAGAGAGTGAGAGAGGAAGGGGCTGAGTCCAGGAAGAGCCCCCAAGGTAGCACCTCCATGATCCACTCCCTTCCTTTAGGGCCAATTTCCTGTATCCTAGTAATGCTATCAGATGAAGACGTCATCAATGGATTACCCTAGTGGAGTTAGAGCCTTCACGATCCAATCACCTCCTGAAAATCCATCCTCTGAACATATGTGCCTTTGTGAGACATTTCGGATCAAAGCCATTACATACC
Organism: Myocastor coypus; assembly: GCA_004027025.1. Lineage (NCBI taxonomy): Eukaryota > Metazoa > Chordata > Mammalia > Rodentia > Myocastoridae > Myocastor > Myocastor coypus. The sequence continues at coordinate 49,214 of PVJA010005654.1, forward strand.
TCCACTAATTTTAAATTTATTTTTCAGAAAGATAAGTGAGACATGAAAATTGGAGAATTTGAGGAGACTAATAAAAGGCTAGTTGACAAAGAGAAGCCAGGGAAAGCAGGAAAGCAGGAAGCAGAGGGAGGGGGGACGGAGAAGGAGGGAGAGAGGGGAGAGAGAGAGAGAGAGAGAGAGAGGAAATAGCAAGGATGAAAGAAAGAAGGGAAGGAAGAAGGAGTGGGAGAAATCAAAGGGGCAAAGGGAGGGAGAACAGGACAAGGAGTGTGAGAGCAAGCTTTGTGACTGATCAGAGATACCTGTAGGAGTTATGATCTTTAATGGAAATACACAGTCAGCCTGCTGTGACTGGGAGGGAAGGACATGGGGAACAGACATCACACCTCAACCTTATTCTCCTCCCTTCCTTCCTAGTTTCTGATTAGTGCAAAACCCAGAAGAGAACTGGAGAGAAAAGAGACCAGTGATGTAGGGCCAGTAAAGATCAGCCTTAGGGCACAGGGCAGAGGCCAAGGGAGGGAAAGTCAGAATTGCAGGGGGCAGTGATGATAAACTCTGTCAAGCTGCATTGCAAGGTAGTCATCTCACACTGTTGCATAATTAGATTAATATATACATTAATTAGATTAATATACATTAATATATATTATTGTTGTTGTTGTTGCATACACATAGATTAGAGTAGCTAGCTTAAGATGAATTAGGACTAGAAGAAGAAAGGAAAGAAGACATTTTAAGTGCTGCAAAACTAGTGATTTAAAATATGTACTTCAGGGGCCCGGCAGGATGGCTCAGTGGTCTAAAGCGCCTGCTTGGGAAAGCTTAGGCGGCTGCAGGGACCGCGGTTCGATCCCTGGCACCACATGCTGTGCCAGCCCTGCCCTCAGGGCAGGTTGAGCTGGCCATCAAAATAAATAAAAATAAACAAACAAAAAAGCTCTGAAACAAGAAAAAAATGTCTAAAAATAATAAAATAAATAAAATAAAATACGTACTTCAGCAGGTTTTTCATTTTAATTTTTTTTTTTTTTTTGCGAAACAATTTTGTTCTTTCTTCTCTTTTTTGTAAAGCCAAAGAAAGATGTCTATGGATATCCTAGAGTGGGCATCTCCTAAATGTCAGTGCTTTTACAGAAACTGGAGCTACCCATCTGTTGTTCAGCTTCTTGTATTCATTAAGTGTGATTTTCTATTACCAAGTTTAATTTTAAATAAACACCTTAAAAAGAAGCTATAGTGACAGATTTTTTTTTTCATTTTAAAGAGAAAAAATAAAATAGCGATGAAACGGTTTCAGAACAGGTTAGTAGGACAGCTACAACAATTGATACATTGCATATTGTTGTCTTTGTAGTAGCTCTTCATCAGACAAGATGGAGACATGATATCTTGTCTAAAACAATATTAGTACAAACCTTTCTCCTCAATGAATGAACCAAGAGGAAACAGCTGTGCATTTATCCTATCCTAATATATATATATATGTATACATATATATGCATATATATTATGATAACAAAATGGTCCTTTATTTATATCTCCCTCTTTTGTTTTGTTTTGTCAGAGATGGGTGTGACAGATATTTGTTGAATGCTTATTTTATCTGATATTACATTAAACAATTTTATGTATATGAGAATCAATGTTGTAAAATCAAAATAATAAGTCTGATTATTACCTTTATTTTAATGGATAAGGAAAACATGGGTCAAAGAGTCTAAGTAATTTATCTATATTTTCTCAGCTTATCAATGGCATACCTAGGAATCTGAACCAAACTCTTTTCTGTTTCCTTTCAAAATCCACACTCCTACCCACCAGCGTTCCACTCTTTATACAAAAGAAAAAAGTCATTTTCACTTCTACACATTCAGATGAATTTTGCATGTCCATCAGAAGCATAATTCCTCATAGTTAAATATTTGAAAAATGTAAGAGGTTACGCTATGCATGTTAGTCAGGGATGGCCACTGGTATTTCGACAGTGAAGTGACCAGGGTTTCAGTTGTGGAATCAAAGGTGGAATCAAAGGCAACAATTGTCAAGGTGGGCCAGGTATTTTGAGGTTACATTTGAATAGTCCACAAACTAATTGAGCATTTCTAGAATGTGAAACAATATATATTCTGCTCATGGACTATGACTCTTAGTGGATGATGTATATAAACTATAATTCGTAGGTTGTTTCATAAAATATGGTCGTGTGTTTTACTTTCCTGATATTTTCTGCATTCTACTTTCAGATCATGTAAGACTCCTAACAGGAGAAAAATTAAATGATCAGATAATCAAATTAGAGCATAATGAAAGAGTGAACTGTATCATTATACTACCATAATTCACAGAATGTGAATAATCAAATGATGAATCCTTCAATGAAGAAAGAACTTGACAGTCACGCATCCATTGTAATTGTCGCTTCTCCAGACTGGGATGATGGTAGATGTATGAGATGTTTTTAATACGGTCACAATTGTACCATAAAGGAGCTCGGGAGTTTAGTGGCATAAACTCCTGCCTGGCAAGTGCAAGGTCCTGAATTTGATCCCTGGTACAAAACAAAATCAAGACCAAAAACACAAACACAAACAAAAACAATTTTACCATTGAGATGGTGACCAAAATACAAATAAACAAAACAAGACAACATAAAACAAAAATTAGACACTATGGCTAAGAGGCTTTGGAATATCTCAGACAACATTTTTTATTCTTGTGTATTCTAGTTCTTTGTCTTACGTTGAACATCTTGGAAGCAGAACCTGAGATGATGACCTATGCGTAAGTGACTTATTGAGCGTTTCAGGAAAAATCAGTGAGGGAGAGAGGAGGGCAGAAGCTGAGCACACACTTTGGCTGGAGTCCAGGTTAAGCTGTGTGCCCTGGGGCTCAGGAGGACAGCTGTGCCCCGAGAATGCCCAAATGTGGCGAATGAGGTGGGGATTCTAGCTGTCTACCAGTCCTAATCTGTGAGTTGCAAGTGGAGTGAGAGGGTGGTGTCTAACTGCCCTGGAATTTCCAGCAAGATGGCTTACTGTATACTCCCGGCACTCCTCCAGAGAGGGTGCAGCCAGTATCCTCAGGCGCTTGTGCTGGGGAGTGGTGCCCAGGCCTGCCACAGGGGATCTTCCACTTGCAGCAGTGACAGTGTGTCCTGAACTTGCATGCTTCCACAGCTCCTGCTGTGGCTTAGTGTGTGTACCCTTCTGAAATTCAGGCTAGAACCTACTACTTAGAGTTCCAGATAGGCAGAAGCACACGTAGCAGCAACAAACCAACCTCTCTGAGATCTGGAATGCAGACACTGGAAAATAACTACTTAGGGAGGAAAAGAAGGAGAAGGGAGCAGGAAATGTTCTGAAGAGACAACTGGAGCCGACAGGCAAAGTGAGGAGACAGATCAGAATGTAAGGAAGGGGAAATCTGTGCTTTGTCCCCAGCTCCTGGCTCCTGGCCTGAGAAAGGAAGGCGGAATCATCCGAGACACAGTAAGAGTGGGTGACTCCAGGGGCCTTGAGGGAGAAACACCCCTGAGGTGGAGGGGTGGATGCTGTGCTGTACAACAGCTGGTGAGTGGTGCCAGTCCAAGTGCCTTCACTGTGCCTGGAAGACAGTGCCTGGTCAGACGCAAGGCAAGAAGTTAAACAGAAGGGAAGGAAAGAGAGCTAAGAAGAGGAAATACTATAGCAAGGAGAGCTCAGTGATTCTTAGCTATGAGTATCAATGTGCCTGATCTCAACTCGACAGTCAAAAGAAGCAGTTTGGCAGAATGGATCAGGAAACAAGATCTAACAACGTGCTGTGCAGAAGAAACACAGGTAACTCAGAGATAAATCAATAGACTGAAAGCCGAAGGATGGAAGACAGTACTCCAGCTTAAGTGAAACATAATAGGCATGCAAGTGTAAATATTGCGCTGCTTCTACTGTGTGTGAAATCCAAAGAGTTAAAATGAAGCCTAAGTGATGACAGACGCTGGAAAGTCGAAAGAATGAAGTCAAGTTGGAAGCGAAGGGGCAGTGGAAGTGAGAGAATAAAAGAAGAAAAATGAAAAATGAGAAGGGAAAAATGGAAACAAAGTTTTTGTAAATGGAGAGGGGAAGGAGGTTTGAGCAGAGAGGAAGGGAATGGAAGAAAAGAATTAACATATTATGTATAGATGCAAATTCTCTGTGGTGCATGTGATTATTGTATGTGACAAATATGTACAAATTAAACAAAGAAAACTAAAAAAGAGAATATATTGTTATACATTACCAATGCAACAGGTGAGAAAAACATTGAAACCCTAATATGAGTGTAATTGTATTAATGCATAGGCCTTTTGGGAAGTGGTTAAATCATGAGCATCACACCTTCATGAATGGGTTAGTGCCCTTATAAAAGGAGCTGGAGGGAGCACCTTAGTTTCTGCTTTTCTTTCATGAGGCATGTGAACATGCAGCAAGAAGATGCCATCTCGAAAGTGGAATGAAGGGCCAGCCAGATAGCTCAGTGGATTAAAGCGCCTGTCTAGGCAGGCTCAGGGGCTGGGGTTCAACCCCTGGCATGTGGTGCTGGTCCCGCAACTGGGGCATGCTGAGACAGCATGCTGAGATGGCATGGTGAAACAGTGTGCTGAGACCGGGTGTGGTGACACAGACGCCTGTAATTCCAGTGCTTGGGAGACGGAAAACAGCAGGATCACTATGAGTCCAATCTGTATAATGAGAACCTGTAGACCTGTGCTACATACATTTGGAGTAAAAAAAGTCTAGAAAGTGGAATGAATCTTCCTGAGACACAAATCTGTATTTTGGTGACCTGCTCTTGGATTTCCCAGTACCCTATACTGTGAGATAAAAGTTCCAGATACAGTAAGTTGTCCAGTAGAAGGTATTTTGTTATAGCATTGGTGCACTGACGAGGACAGCTTCCTTCCTAACAGTATATGCTGAACAGAATGTGCTCAGTAATCCTCTAAAGTGCTTTGGTGAGTCCCACAAAGTAAGGTGGACTGAGACTTCTATAAACTATAAGCTGAAATAAATTATTTCCCCCTTAAGTTTGGGTGTAAAATATTTTGTCTCAGCAAGGAGAAAAGTCATCAAGGGATAGGGTAAGAATTGTTTTGGGAAACTTGGATTAACATATACTGTACATGAATGTGTTGGGTACGTGTAAGGCCATCTTGGAAAATATGTTTCTTATTGTGAGTCATGGTAAATACAGTTTGAAAGCTACTTCTCCCATGGAGGAAATACTGCAGAGACAGATGCATTTTGTTTTTGTATGACTTGAACTTTAATTTGGAGAGATTATTTCCTGATTTCTCTTATCTCTAAATACATTGCTGGAAGTGAGAGTAACTTAAATTCTTTATTGTTTCTGTATTTGTTGAGTAGGACATAATGTCCTTTTCCTCTGCATCACATTCTGTGAGTTTTCTAGAACCTGCATACAGGTTCTCCTGGTATGCAAAGCCTTTTCTTTAAAGTGGGAGATTTTACCTTGGTCTTAACCATTCAGGAGAAAAGTCTCACCATGAGGTATAAAAAGTAAAGCCATATTATTATACTGAACTATAAAAGGTTTAGGTCAACAGCTTCTGACGTTGCCAATTCTGCTGATAACCCATTACTAATATGCACTATTGGACTATACATATAGCTACTTTCTCTTAGTTCAATGAGAAGAAAGGTTTGTAATAATAGTGTTTATAGACGATGTCAAATCTGCATCTTGTACTCTGAACGAATACTATGAAGACAACAGTGTGCAATGTATTAATTATTGGAACTTTCCTACTAACCTGTTATGAAATGGTGTTGTTGCTATTTCTTTTTTTTTTTTTTTTTTTTTTTTTTTGTGGGACCAGGGTTTGAACTCACGACCTTGCACTTGCCCAGCAGGCACTTGTGCCTCGGAGCTATCTCCCCAGCCCCTATTTCTTTTCATTAAAATTAATAAAAAATAATAAAGTGGAATGCCCTTAGAGGTGAAGCTTTGTTTTCACTCTCTTTCTTTCTAAAGGATTTTGCAGCAGAGAACTCCACCAGCCTGTTTAGTAACTCTTTTCTAGATGAGATAAAAGGCTCATCTGACTGATAGATTCTGAAAGAACAACCTGTCTCCATTATCTTGGCCTTTTCTTCTTTTCATTTAGGAGTGTGGCCTTGCGCAGAGGGTTGTGTGTTCCTTACTGCCATGCCACACAGTGTGAAGGTGCCTCCCTCACAGGGAGGCCTTCGGCTCCAATCAACATTTCCAAGACTGGGAGAACAGGTTCAGCTCTTTTTAATTCTAGGCTCAGTATAACCAACTTTGCTAGAGTAATGGAATAGGTTATGATAAAAACTCCGACCACCTGAGGGAGAGAGGGCACTCTGGAAACCCAGCTCAAGGCTACTGCATTTCCCTCTCAGTTCGGCACAAGGGTGACTTCCATAATTATCCCTAGTAAACATTCTACCGGGCAGTAGACAACATCACAAAGTCAAAGAAACGATGCAAAACTGAAGATTAGTTGTTGAAAAGAAGTAATTATAACTGTCATAGTTTAGGAGGAAATAATTATATAAAATGGGAGAATTTTTGAATAAGTCATTAGCGTTCTTATATAACTAGGTTGTTCATGTTGAATCAGTGACCCAAGTCAAGTAAACTCCACACACCATTAATAAGCAATAATTTCAGAGGAGTTTTTGGTTATTGCTTAATAAAGGCATTCAACCAAAGGACTATCCACTGACTTATATGCCCAACTCCTTTCTTAAAAATTTGTTGAGATGAGACTCATTAAGTTATTACATTATTCAGTATAAGCTTGAAATTGTAGGTGATCTCAGTCTCTGAGTGCTGGGGTTATTCACCACTTCGAGGTTTAAACTTTACAATAACTATGAAATTATCAAGCATATAATATTGAAGAAAAGAAGCCCTTTGTAAAGAAAATTATGATGCTGCTAAAAGAAATGTCAATTATAACTCAAAAAATATTTCACTTCAATGGACAAAAATATATCAGTCCCTTTAAAGTTTATTTATAGACATAATAATTACAACTAATGGTTGTGGTGGTGGTGTGTGTGCAGTCTATATACTGAAAAATACATTTGGTTAAGTAAAAAGGTCTTCAGTAAGAGTAGTTGAGAAGTATTGGGGGTGTAGTTTAGTGGTAGACTGCTTATCATGTAGAGACTCTGGGTTTGATCCCAATGTCCTCTCCTATACCTGCAAAAGAATTTTACATAGCAGAAAAAAAATTAACTAGAGCTACAGATAACAAGATAGGAAAAGCATAATGTTATTTCTTAGAAAGTTACTTAATATATTTAGTGGTTTTTTATTTATGCAAATTTCAAAGCAGCTAGAATCCAGCAATACAATGTTTAGCACTACATTGTTATTTATTTATTTACTTTTAATAAGAAATAACAATGTGATAGTTTTAAAACATGTTAGTAGTACATTTGCAATATTTGATACAATGCATATTGTTGTCCTCCTATTAGTTATACGGAGCACAGGTGCAGACATTATCATTTTTCTAATTAGCTGCATATTATTGTTAATAAGACCTTAATGAAAGAAATGATCATCAAAAAACTGGGTAGTGGTTCCCTTTGAGGAGTGAAATGTTGGATGTCCACCGGTATCCATCTTTTATTATTTATCCAGATATGTGTGCATGTGTATTATTTTGCATACAGTATAGTTCAAAATAAGCACAACCACCGATCGACACTGGCAGGATTAGAAACATGGTGGGAAAAAAGATACAGCCAACAGGTGACCCTGGGGGAGAGTAAAAGCGCACAAAGCACAGCTCCCTTTCCCTGATTGGACCATGAAGCGCTCCTAGCCTTAATCTGTCTCAGTGTCCTTACTGAACTCTTTTTCCTGCATCATAGCATCTGATGGGCACAGCTCTGGACAAGAGAGGGAAAGCAGTGGATTTGATTTTGTAGGAAGCAGATATAGAATCAGATATGCAAAGTGTAAGAGGAACACCCTGTGTGCTGCGTGAGAACTGAAGGCAAAGCCAGAAAGGGCCAAACTGCCTTAGCCTTCTGGGAGCAGGAGCATACATTCCGATGTCTTTAGAAATCAAAATGAAACCTTGGTGTGTGTCCAGTGAAGGCAGCAATGTGTAGCTAACATACAGCTCTAAATTGCGTCACGAGTCACTTTAGTTACTAGTATTGACAGTGTTTACTTCTTAGTGATTTACATTTTGAATAAACCTGAGTGGCTTCGAAGTTTCCCCAAGGGTATGTTCCTGTGCCCTGATACGTACCCTGAAGTGCCTTATTAAGTGGAGAGGAAGAAATAGCGTTCCACATAGTGTAACTGGAAATAGTTGTTGGAAATCAGTTTCATGTTTCATTTCTCTGCCAAAATATTCTTGTGAGTGTGAAGTGTGGGTTTCATCAGCTCTGACTTTGCTCATGGGTGAGATGTCAGTGGTCCTCTTTGTTGTACTCAAGGGTGTGGAGGATTGCCGGAGTGGAGCGCTATACAAGCACACTGGCCTGTTTGGAAAAATACCTGAATACCTAGCGAGGCCCCACGTGGTGGTGACATTAACAAGGAGGACTGTCTTCCTAAGCAGCTGCAAGCACATTGATTATAGCCGTCACGTAGCAAGCTTGTATAGGTCACTGCTACTAGCTTAAAGTCAAGGAGTAAGCAGCCAGCCTTTTCCCTGCCTGCTTCCCTTCTTTTTTAAAAAATTTTAAAAAATTAGTTTGTTTTATTTATTTGGTACAGGGCCTTGCTACACAACTCAGACCCATAATGATCCTTCTGTCTCAGACTCAGTGCTGAGATTACAGGCGTGCACAACAATGCCCAGTTTCAATGGTTAGTTCAGCTCACCCGGGTTCCAGAGCCTGCGGAACATGAGGTACTAGGGATCAAATCTGGGTCCTTGCACTTGCCAGGCAGGCGCTTAGGCCACCAAGCTAACTGTCCTGCTCTCCCTGCTTGCTTCTTTCTGATTTCTGTCATATGAACCTTGAAAATGGAGGCAGTAAGCAGGGAATGGCGTAACTATGATGGCTTCATGTGAGTGTTCCTGATTCCTTTTGGTTCTTTCCGTGGCTGGGAGGACTGGATGACGGACCTGGAGGCAAGGTGTCCTGTGAAATGCTGCCTTGCTCTTCTGGAGGGAGACAGAAACTTGTTTCCCAAGCACAATAGGTAACCATCAAGTCTAGTCCTACCCCAGATATGAACAGCAATGTTCAGAAGCCACATGCGAGCACTTGGACTATTAGAGCACTTTAACAGGGAAGAGAGCAGGCTGCAGGCATTCATTTCTTTTCACTTAGTTGGACTGTTGGCCAGTGACCAAGTGGAAGGTTCATGTGTTTTCTCTTCTGGGTCCTAGATCATATCGGTGGGTGACTGGCCACAGAAAAAGAATCTGAAGTATTCAGGGCCAGTGAGATAGCTCAGCGGTCCAAAGCACCTGCTTAGGCAACCGCAGGGACAGCTGATGGATCCCCAGCACCACATGCTGTGCCAGCCCCATCCTGTGGGCAGGCTGAGCCAGCCATAAAATAAGGTAAAATAAAATAAAATAAAAATAAAATATTCAGAGACTGGGAAACGGCATCCTTGTATTTGTATCTGTTTGTTCACCCCACGCACGTGTGCGGGAGGCCGACTGCCTCTGGGAAGTTAGTTTGTAGACCCCTTCTGTCCTTCACGTTTCCCTATGCTCTTCCCTATGCTCTTCTGAACTGTTTTCTCTTCGTTAAAAATAGCAAATTTTAATGATTTGTGAATTCTGAAGACAAGATGAATGGCTGTGAATCTAGGGCTGTTTCTTACTTTCTATATTTTAGAAACTTGGATTTTCATGAAAATATGTTTTCCAAAAGCACGTTCTCTAATATATTATGATACAATTTCATAGCTATCCTTCATTTATAAATAAGTAATTATTAACAAACTCGTACAATTTTGATTCCTAGATGAGATAAAAATTTACCCTTTATCAGAGCAGTTAATAGTTTTCTTAAGAAAAATATTATTGTAGTCAATGTGTGTGGAGTTAAATGTACATTCCTCAGGTAACATTAGATTATAATTTTCCCTGTTGCTGCATAGGCTTCCATTCTTACTTAAAATAAATTATTAAGAATGTAGATTATTTAAAGAAAACATTGAAAGGAGAGCTAAAAGGTAATTTAAAATTGCTGATTGAACATTTCTGCTTATTATTATGTGATTTTATTTCTGATATAAGAAAACTGTGATTTTTGTCATTACAGTCACTTAATCATTTTCTTTCTAAGGAATTTGTTAATATTAAATTCTATAACCTAGATTTTTATGACAAAGTAATGGAACTTGTAACATGAAAATTCACTGGAAAGTTATAATTTATAGGCATACCAAAAAAACTCAGAAATTGCACGTTGTTGGGAAAATCATAGAAAACATTTTAGGTGTATCCTCTCAGATTATTTATATGGCAAACATATAAAATGTAAATATTCACTGTAATCTTATCACAAATGAAATGTGATTAAAATGTGAATATTTAAATTAAAAATTATTATATTAAAATATTGTATTAGTCATATTAATCATGTTGATAATTAATATACATATTATTAAAATGCCCCATCTCCTCCTGGTTTGAACCTATTCATCTTATTGTTTTTGTCACTTTCTAAAGGAGTTCTAGAAGTTACCTTTTGTAAGTGTGTTTATTTGTGCAATCTTTATGTGCGGCTTCCTTGATACACTGAATTGATTCCAAGTGTTTACCTTCTGTGTTTATTCTGACCTCAGGGAAGAGCCAAAAGCTGCACAGTGCCAGGTGTAGAGCCTGAGGTAGGCAGGGAGGCCATATCTCGCATGTCTGCTTGGCTTGCCTGTTTGCTGGAGGATGCTCAGTGTGCACTATGTATATAGTCACACCTCATAAAGACACTTGTGAAAGAGGACTTCCAGAACTGCTTCAGAAAATGGCAAAAAAACAACAACAACAACAAAAAAAAACAAAAAAAAAACTATAGGGTAAGCATGCTAAGAGCTAGGGAGAGTATTTTGAGGGCTGTTATCAGGTGTGTATTTTTTACTGTAATAAATTCTTTATAACTTAAATGTTCATATTTTTCCGAACTACACACTGCTATATAAAGATGGATTACTTTCTTTCTTATATTAAAATGTAATGAATATCTTCCTAAGTCAGTGTCTATTACATTTCCTTGAGATTTGAACAGGTACCTAGCCATTGCATAACATGGAGTTCCACGTATATATTTAACTATCCCTCTAACATTGAATATGTGAATTTCATTCCATTGTAAACAATTCTGAGATTAACAATATTTTGTTTGTTTGTTTGTTTTAAATGTGTTTGGTACAGGGCCTCACTATGTAGCTCAGAATCATAGTGATTCTCTTGTTTACAGCCTCCCCAGCTCTGGGGTTACAGGTGTGCTCTCCCATGCCTGGTCTCGGTGGTCGGCTCAGTATGATCCAAGACAGAGCTGATGTGTCATGAGATGCTAGCGATCAAACACTGGTCCTTGTGCTTGCAAAGCAGGTGCTTAGAGAGCCAAGCTATCCTGCTGGTTATGAGATTAACAATCTTGTACAAACACTTTTTCACACTTGTTCAGTTCCCACTGGAGAGCTTTTAGAGATCTAAGCACTTTGAAAGGAGTTTTGAGGGCTGGGAGATAGCTCAGGAGCACAAGTGTCTGCCTGGCAAGTGCAAGGTCCTGAGTTCGATCCCTAGTTCTGCAAACAACAACAACAACAAAAACCCGAGCTTTTGACAGGTGTGTTGGCACATGCCTGTAATCCCAGCACTTGGGAGGCTGAGGCAGGTCGATCAGTGCAAGTTCGAGACCAACCTGGGCTACCAAAGTGAGCTCAAGGCCAGCCTGAATTGCATAGAGAGACCCTGTCTCAAAAAGACAAAAAAAAAAAAAAAAAAAAAAAAAAAAAAAAAAAAAAAAAAAAAAAAAAAAAAAAAAAAAAAAAAAAAAAAAAAAAAAAAAAAAAAAAAAAAAAAAAAAAAAAAAAAAAAAAAAAAAAAAAAAAAAAAAGAAAAGAAAAGAAAGGAGTTTTGATTATTTTTAAGTTGGCTTTAGTAAGAGTTTCTACTCATTTCAACTCAAGCCAGTTAATGTTGATAGTGCCTCTTTTCCTGTATCTATGTAATGCTCCTTAATCTTTACCAATAGAACATGCAGAAAATATTCCCATTATTACTCTATATTCTGAGATGATTAATGGTGTTGAATATTTCTTCACAGAAAGGTTGCCTAATCATATTTCCACTTAATGCTTGTATCCTCCTATATTTTATGTACCACACATACAAGTTGATGGCATTGGAGGTGATACTTTTGGCAGTGATTTGCCCTTTGGGAGGGCTCCACTCTGATGGCTAGGATTAGTACCTCTATAAAAGAATCCTGAGACCAATCTTTTGCCCCTTCTGATATTTTTCAGCTGCTAAACTAAAGTCCAACACTACCAATACCTGGACTAGATGAGAGAACTCTTCTGCCATGTCAGGTTGTCTGTTAAGAGGGAGTAGGTCCTTGAAGGACATCCAATCTGCTAGTACCTTGATCTTGATTTGCCATTCTTTAAGCCTTTTTTTTTTTTTTTTTTGTGAAGATACTTGATGGATAGTATTCTGTTATAACCTGAATAGACTAAAACAATAGGCTAAAAGTAGTTGAAAAAAAGAGTTGGAAGCACCCAAAGAAATTGGTAAGATAATTATTTGCTGTTCAGCACAGTCAGTGGTGAATCTATCAGGACCTGGATTTTTCTTTTTCAGTAGTTTTTTAAAATTACATTTTGTATTTCATTGGCTGATATTGGGTTGTTTCACATTCTTATATCTTTGATTCAGTTCTGGTAATTTGTACCTTTCTAGGAATCTGTCCATTTAATCTGTGTCTTTAATTCTGTGAGAGTAGAGATTCTCAAAGTAGCTATGAATGACCTTCTGAATCTCCACTGGGTCTGTGGTAATTTTACCCTTTTCATTTCTTATTTATTTGAATGTGTGTTTTACCTTTCCTCTTTTTGATAAAGTTAGGGGCTTATTGAATGAATTTCTTAATGTCACAAATATTGGCATATATCTTGGTTAGGAAATTCATAGTATCAACCGCCTGTTAGGAATCCAAGTGTATGCATATAGGTGGCAGTTGTGAAATTATGAAGCCAGGCATGATGGCTCATGTGATAGAAAAATGAAAGTTTAGAAAGTGAGTTTAGTTGAAGGTGGGATAAGGGTGTACCATTTGTTTTTCTTTCCTCAGTCCTCCCATGTTTCCAATATGTTCTTTGATGAGTAGAGAAATACTTTTAGCTGGGAATCTTTTGCCAGAGCCAGTGTAGTAATGGGTAAATTGTTTTCTGATGCTTTAATCTTTAGGTATAAAGTATATTCTTTAATCTGGTATCACTAAACATCTTTATATGATATATCTTTTGACAGTAGGCTTTTACTTTGTTTGGCTAAATTAGTTGATGAGTGAGGAACAATTAGAAGCATGGCCAGCATGTAGTAACTGTTAAGAAATTGTAGTGATTATTACTCATTCGAGCTGTACCTTCTGCTCCATCTTTCAAAGGTCCTTCATCTTTAGGGTAGTTCAAACATCTTTTACTTCACAAATGCTTCTCTCAGTGCTTCAGCTTAATCCCACTACAGAGTCTACCACATAGATCCTCACTCGTTTGTTTCCAAATGTTCCTTTGTATTCAGGTTACTTTTGTGCCATGCTTCAAGCCCCTGATGACACAGTGCTGCATAGGACAACATTTAAGTCCAATGTACTGTTGTAGAAGAGACTGCTTGAATTCATAGCCCAGTTCTACTAAGTTGTTGAGTAATCTGATTAGAGTTATTTCATGTCTCAAAAGCACTAATGTACCTGTATATAGAGCTTTTCTGGAGCATTATTTTCTTTCTAGCAATGACTTTGCTGGGTCAAACAATATCACTTACATCTGTGTGACTTAGCAAATTGTATTTGATGCCTATTTCCTCACAGGTGTAATGGGAATACAGTAGCAGGCTCTCATGGTATGCCTCTGACTGTTAACGGGTAAACATAGTCTTTTGCAGATAACACATGATGTTGGTGCTTATTTGTTATTGTTGGACAGACTGAAATTCTTGCGCTGACATTTCCTTTTACTCAGCTGATCAAATTAGAAGGATGTTTGACACCTAACACAAATGAAATGATTCCGTTAACTCAGTGAGGCTTTTGTTTTATCTGAGGTTTGAACTATCGCCTGCCTCCCTCACTTTTCATATCCATGATTTATTGAAACAGTGCTGAATTTGGTATGATGCAGTTTCTTACAAGACTTATTTAAACTAAAACAGTAACTGCTTTAGTGATCTGGAGGGGGCAAAAGGAAAAGAGTGAAAGCTCTTAGAATAAAATCCTAAATTTTCTCTGTTGCGTAAGGACACCAACTTTCCTCTTGCCTGTATACACAATTTACATTTAGAACAGAATTTATGGGATGCAGACCTGGGATGCGAAGGCAAGATTCCATTTGTGGGGTCACCCTTGGTGAGAAAAGTATTCCCAGAAATAATATTTGAAGAAGGATTACATTCTGAACTCTGGTCAATTTCTTAACTTCTGGCAAAATAAATTACAGTGCTGGGCAGATTTGAAGCCCCCTCAGATGCCAGAGTTGACATCCGATGAGGTTCGATCCCAGGCTATTTTGCACACATTTCCAATGGCTGCCAAGACATTCGCCTTCTCACCACATCACCGTTAAGCACTAAAGCTCGTGGCTCGAGGTGCTGCGTGAGCTGCGGAACGGGTGGATTTTGACAGCTTGGTGGGTCCGCAGATTTAACAGAGGTGAAGATCGGCTGGCAATGGAAAGAGAAACACAGTCCCAAGGTGAGGCATTGAGAATGACTCTGATTTCCTTTATGGCATATGAAAATCTCTGCTCCTGCACTTAAGATAATAAAGGAATATGGTTAGTTTGCGCTGAGAATGTATTTTTTTTAAAAAAGAGAATAGAAAATAGTAAAAAGAACACTAGAAATTATACAGAATTTCACTAAACAAAATATAGGAATTCAACGATGCTTGCTATATTGTATATTGTTATCTTCAAGTTAGTTGTTCAGATTAGTGGCTGAGAATTTTGAATAAACTTTTATGTGTGGATATATGTAGTTATAAATATAACATGTAATTATGTATTATAGTATTATAGTTATATAGTCACATAGTGTATATTACAGTTAAATCATTATTTTAGCATATATTGTAATTATATAATTATATACATATATTCTACATTCTATTTTATATATGTATTCCATGAATACAGTCATACATGCACCTATAAATATAGGCTTATCTTCAGTCAATTTTTTCTCTTTAATAAAATAAAAAATCCAAGCTTAGATTTAAAACATATTTGGAAGCATTTGTTGCTAAATATCAAACCCTAAATCCATAGCTCCCAAAGATTATAAACCTGGCTAATTCGTGTCATTCACCATCTAAGGATACTGAAAATAAAATATCCATTGTATGATAAATGTAAATTTGGTGTGTCATCAATATTCTTGATACAATGATTAATTAAAGGAAATGAAATTGAGTCAGGATGGAAAGGCAATTTTACATGGAAGAAGAGAGCCTATGTCACTGAAAACTTCAGAGCACTAGGAAATGGCTTATCATGTGGATAAGTGAAAGAAATGCCCCCAGCGTCTCCAGTCATAACCAAAATCACTAGAAGTGAAATGGCTTCCTTTGCTGTTGGATTTGTCCTTAGCAGAGAAGGCAGATTTATGGTGAATAATTTGTGTCCTTCAGAATTTAGAAGGAGTAGGCAGATGAAAATATAGTGTTCCCAGCAAAACCTTTCCACAGCTGATTTTTGGACAGAAACCCAGGTTTCCTGAAACTTCATGGAAAATCCATTCAGAGCCTTTATTATGATCGTGGAGAAAATAACTTTAAAAATCTGATACATTCACTTAGGCACAAAGGTATATTTTTATAGTATTGCAAAGGCGAATTGGAAATCTTCTTATGCTCCAAATAACCTGGTATTGTTTTATTTTGTCATAAATTGCATGTATCCCAATGTGATTGAAACTCTACCAGGGTCTGAAGTTCTAACCACAGCTAATGCATTTGAAAAAGTAAAAAGCTTTTTGCCAATATGGTTTCTGCTTCAAACTGTGCTTGATACATTTATTCTTTAAGTTAGAAGGACTATCTTTCTTTCTTTTCTTTCTTTCTTTCTTTCTTTCTTTCTTTCTTTCTTTCTTTCTTTCTTTCTTTCTTTCTTCTTTCCTTCCTTCCTTCCTTCCTCCTTCCTTCCTTCCTTCCTTCTTTTCTTTCTTTTACAAGAAAGACCTTGAAAGACTGAACAGGAGACAACACATACTCATGGAGACATCTTAGTCAAAAGGGAATAACTGAATGCAAGTGAGAAAGTGGTTATATTTTAAATTAAAGAATTTTGACAGGCCAGCTATAGAACAAAGAGCCATATTCTATATTACCTGTTTTCCCAGGGGTTCAGTCATGACTTTGATGGGAGGTCCACTCCTAGGAGGGAGGCCTGGAGCTGAAGAAATGTGGATCAAAGCCATCAAGTTAAAGTATGCCAATCTCCCTTCCATAGGGCCGCTGTTTGGAACATGCTGGGGCTTTCCATAGTCAGGTCTGCCTTGTATGAAATAGGAGTTGCTAGATAGTTAAAATCCTAGTCTGAATCTCTGGGCTTGTTTGCAACAGCTTGTCCAATTTCTTCTACATTTCCACAACACATTGGCAGGGGGAGAATGAGTTGCATGGGCTTTTGGCTAATGAAAATAATGATGGCAACATATGAATGTTTTTATAAAGAACAGTATGGAGAAGGCATTTCTTTGTAAGAAAATTTGTCCTCACTAGTGCGCAGCAAGATAATCTTGGACAAGCTTTCTACTGTCTTTGGGCCTTGCTTTCTTACTTGAAGTGGTGCTAATGATGCCTACCTTGGGAGGTCTGAGCAGATAGTACCTGACTGAAAGTATGCGAAAGGGAAAGTCAAAGTGTCTGGCCCTTAATAGTCACTGCATTAAGTTGACATCAGTGAAGAGTTCAGGCTCCTGGGCTACAGAGCAAGGTTTGTCTCGTTGCTCCCTACTTGGCTTGTGGTGTGTGTGAGGCTCTTAATCTGTTGCATTGTAAAATGCCAGTAGGTTCTACCTCCAACATTTGTTGAAGCTGGCTGAATAAATAGAGAATGAGAATAAAGCATTTAATATGGAACACATCATGGAGTAAACTCTGGCGAAGTTTTGTCGTATTCGTGCATACATCTGATTTCCCTGTTAGGGTCTTGGTTGTTTTCTCAATTTGTTTGAACTCTCAGCCACTCCATCACCTGAGCCTTCTTTGTCTTCCCGTGCATTCTCTTTCTTAGCACTGACAAAACAGACTACTGCTGGTTTTCATGCACAGTGGAGAAGGCCCCTTTTCTTTCTTCAGTGTTCAAAAACAGTGTAAGAATCTACTGTGAGAATGGGTGCAACCCGGTGGTCTTTACCTGCCTCCTTGGTCCCTAACTAGTGAATAATTCTGATTTCATTTCCTGTGGGACAACTGAAATGACACTTTGGAAACTAAACTCACTAGAAAGTGTTATGTAATCCCAATGTGCTCATCATAGCAAACTATGTGGATGGATTACCTGTTCAGTCCTTCAGAGAGAGCATGCATTTTCTTATAAAGAGTAACATCAAAATCCAAATAAAATATAGATGCAAGCTTAGTTGAAAGAGACCTTCCCTTATCTTTTTCTACCAAACACCCTATGATTTATGCCTTATGTAAGCTGAAGGACTTGTTTATGACTAAAGCAACAAAAAGCCATGAACATAGATGATTCTTGTGGCATCAAGATCCTTTGTGTAGAGCAAAGGTCAACACAGACTGCAGGCCTTGAACAGCCCCCAGAACTAGTTAGCTTTCTCAGCAAATGATGGAGCCTATGTATTTCCTAGAAAGACAGTGACTGTTAAAAGACCTTAGTTTCTAATTGTGTTTCTCCTGGTATCTATAAATCCTAGAATTTCTTAAAGCATTCTTTTTTTTAAAAAATTACAGCTGGGCGTGGTGGCTCACGCCTGTAATCCTAGCACTCGGGAGGCTGAGGCAGGAGGATTGGTGTGAGCTCGAGACCAGCCTGGGCAACAAAAGTGAGCTCAAGGCCTCAACCACATAGCAAGACCTTGTCTCAAAAAAAAAAAAAAAAAAAAATTGCATTTAGTACAGGGTACACAGGTTATCACTACCCAGACTGGACTCAAAGTGATTCTCCTGTTTTCAGCCTCCCAAATTCTGGGATTATGGGCCTGTGCCACCACGCCCAGTCTCAGTACACTCTAAGGCTGGGGCTGGCATGTCTTGCCAGGTATCAATTCCCAGTCCATACATTTGCGTAAGCAGGTACTTAAAGTCCACTGAGCTATCTGGCCAACCCTACCCTAGGATTTCTTGATAGCTGCTTGTAGTCAAGCTAAAATAATTTGTTTCTGCCCCTTAGTGTGGTACTATGAAATTATACTGGCTTAGCTGGAAGATAACTTTGAGTTCTACTAAGTTCTGTTACTTAATAGCTATGAAAGCTTAGAAAAATCATTGGATTTCTTTGGATATAGTTTCCTTATCTGTAAGTTAGGCTTATCTTTTCATAGTATAGTGGTGGTGAAATTCACATGAAAAGATGTCAGAGAATTATGCTACCTAATGGCTAGGCATGATTAGGTCACATAGAAAGTAAGTTGATTTATGCCTCTGTTTACAAACATTGTGTGTTTCATAGTTAGATGACCCGTGTATGTATAAAACACATGACCAAACAAAGATCAAGGATTTGTGATTCCTAGACATACCTGCATTGTCTTTTATGTACTGTTTGGGACCTAGCTGTGTTAAAGGCTCTACACAAATGAACATTATCTTGTTTTTTTTATCACTGGGCAAATTTCCAGGATATTATCAACACATGCTAAAGTTTCCTACACACAGAATATAATACTGAAACCTCTGCCACCTTATGCTTGAGTTCACAACTTCCATATGACTTGCCTTTCACTTGTGAAAAAAAAAAGCCACAGAACTTGTCAGCCAAATTCCAAAGTGACATTCAGCAGTGCATATTTGCATTCAGTTTTGGTTTTGCTTTTAGACTGTCCTAAAAAACTACAAAAAGTTTGGACACATATATGCACCTTATTCTTCTCTCTACCCCTGTTACACTTGAGCTCGACTGACATGTTTCAAAACTGCTAACACACACATTCACATACACACCTTCAACAAGATTCTTAAGATATTGCTTCCCATATGTAGCTCATAGATCAATTTAACTATACAGCAGTGTTCTTGGTTATCGTCTCTCCTGAAACCATGTGGAATACTCATCTGCTCTAATCCTGGTCTATAATATTTCCAAAGTACTTTACAAGCTTGGAGTAACGGCCTCTAATGCCTTGCAGCAGCTGAGCTGGTAGCACACATGATATCTTAAATGTAACAATCAAAGGAGCAGGTTGGATCTTGGTATTTCCGCTGGTTTGCAGATGTGCTGTGTCCAGATCCAAAATCTGTAATGTCAATTTTAGACAAAAGGAGCTTAAAACAGAATAGTTTCGCTGCCCATGTCAACAACTAGCAAAGGGGAAGGGAAAGCTCTTCGATAGGGAGACTGCATGTATTATATATCAGTTATCTGACCCCTACAATAATTTTTTGGGGGAGCGTGTGTCCATGAGCAACGTTGTGCAAGATTTATGCACAGAGGGCATTGTTGTATTAATATTCATCATGTGGAACTCTCCAGGTGCTACGCTTTGATCTTCCTGCCCTCTGGTGCATTAGGCTTTCTAGTGCTCGTTGACAATGATGGTTGTGATTTAGAGCACTTTCTTCTCATTGCAGAGGGGGAACAAAGGGCTCAGGTAACTTTGCCTTGAACCAGAGACCCTTGACTCCCTCTCTCGTTTGGTATAAAATTCACTCTGATTCCATTGAGGAGAATTTGATCGGCATTCCCAGGAATAAAAGAATATCTTTCTGAAACATTTTATGGCTCAGCAGATTACTGCTGGAAGTGCTAGGCTTGGCTGACTGGGGATGCTCGGCCTCCGTCAGAGCGGTATGTGAAGATGGAAAGAAAGTAAAGGGTGATTTTCCATTTCTCCCTGCTACAAGGAGAAGGAAAAAGGGAATGGGAAGGATAAAAAGGCATCCAGGCACCACAAGTCCAGGTCTGTCATGAATCCAATAATGCAAAGAACGAAACAATACAAGTTTTTAATAAAAAAACATAATAGTTCAATAATCTAATCTATCATATTTCAGTAAATACAGTAGTATGTGGGAATAAAATATGAAGCAATATCAAATGAACTTAGGGCAACATAATAGATACCAAGTAAGGATACAGACTAATGTGAGACTTCCTGTCCAAACCCCATGTCTCTGCACTAGCTTCAAATTCTCACTCTGTAAAACAAGGTTAATAGTGTCTACTTCTACAGGTTGCAGGGACAACTGTGTGAGAACTAAGAACAGGGACTGTGTGCATTCTAAGTGCCATATAAGTATTTACTATTGTCTCATCCAAGTCCTTTGGGTAGAATACCTTAATTTTCATTACGATCAACTTTTTATTCATATCCTATGTTCGTATAATACAGGATGAAACTTTGAACTTTCTGAGCTGGCAGAGATAGAATCTGGCTTTCTAGGATGTCTGTGAATTGGAACCCTTTGGTGGAGGTAGAGAATACATCCCACTTACACAGATTTGTTACAGAACGTGATCTCGAGAGGAAAGAATTCAGGAACAGTGTTCTATGGTCCCAGAAGGTCCCCTGGACCTTCAAGTCCATACATACCTTTTCTCTTGCGGGCATGAGGGATTCTCTCATTTTCAACCTTCTCTATTTATAGGAGAATAGCAAAGGGTAACCTTGCTTCTAGGGCCATAGCTTAGCTTTGGTTTTTGCTTAAACTTCATACAAATGAAGTCGTATGCTAGAAATTCATGTCTTTCTCTTCCACTTAACACTACTTCTAAGATCAATGCTTTCGCATGTATTAACGTCTAATCCTTTTCTCATTGTTGTGTGGAATTTCACTGTATGATAGTAAAAATATATTTTTTCAATCTACTGATTAGTCCAGTTTTAGACACTATAACATACTACAATGATTCTACATGACATATTAATAGTATTTCTCACCGACAATTTTGTAGTGACATCTTCATTAACTCTTCTCGTGTACCCCGAAGTTGAGTTGAGGAAACTGTGATGCTTCCTAAGCATTTTGGCGTGTCTGTACTATCTGAGTCAGTTTGTCTCTTATTGAAGGGTTTGATTTTCATGAAGAGCTATTGCTAACCTCTTTTATTAATCATGGTAGTTAGCTGGGCAGTAACTAATGATGACCAAGGAAGATGCATCCTGCTACTTTGTCAAATCTTTGAGTGATCCCTAACTTATTTAATCCTGCTCTGCTTTGGTTCCAATAGGTACTATGACGATGGCAAGGGTTTGAGCCACCCTCATATCACTTTCCAAATATTTCCCCTTCATTGTCCTCCCAAAGTACTGTTGGCTTGGTATCATATTGTCTTAGGCTTTGTGACAGCTGAAGGGACAGGACATCCAAATGAGAACGTCTTACATGTAACCCAGCTCTTCACATTTTCCTATGAGAATACTGTTACGGTTTTGCAGTGTCAGTGAGTATTACTAAATAGCAACTCTAATGTTGAATTCTATATTATCTGCTTTTGAGCGTAAAATTCATTTTTGAGTATAAGTTTCTTAAAAATATTGTTTGCAGAAGTAGGGATTGAGCCCAGAGCCCTATTCATGGCAAACATGAGCTTTATAAATGAGCTACTTTCCAAACCCTCCAAATTCTTTTTTTTTTTTTTTTTGTCTTTTTGAGACAGGGTCTTGTTATGCAGTTGAGGCTGGCCTTGAGCTCACTTTTGTAGCCCAGGCTGGTCTTGAACTCTCACCAATCCTCCTGCCTCAGCCTCCCGAGTGCTGGGATTACAGGCGTGAGCCACCAGGCCCGGCTCCAAATTCATAAATAATTAGAATTTATTATTTCTTCTTAAGTTTCCTTTTTTCTTGGTAGAGAAGTACTTAGGATTGAATCTAGGTATGCTGTACCACTAAGCTATAGCCTCAGCCCTTTAAACTTTTTGTTTTGAGATGGAGTCTCACTAAGTGGCCCAGAGTGGCTTCATGCTTGCAGACTTCTTACCCGAGCTTCTCTCTGTGCTGGTTTTGCAGGCCTATGCCGGCTGCTGCGTCTGGCCTATTGGAGTGGCTGCACATTGATGCTATATATTAAGCATGGTTTAGATTTTTCTTGGATGACTTGATAATGCATTTTTTGGCACACATACTCATGAACCTTCCTTATATTTCACCCTTGGTCAGGCAAATAAAAACCAAACCAACTAGAAGCTGGAATTCAGAGCATAAGAAGTTGGCTGAAAAATCATGTCTTCAGAAGGATAATGTTTCTTCATCTTCATTGAGCTCAGTGGACCCCCAGGCTAGTTTCTAAGCACAGTAGGGCCCCATTCTTATTTTCTTCTCTATGGTTTTACCTTTTAAGTCTTGGTTATGACTCAGCCTCAGCCTAAAATAGTTGGTTGGATCTGACACGGTTTTGGTGACCTGTCAAGTGTGGGCTTGGCTCTTCCCTGAGGTTCTGGAAGTCATTTAGAATTGGTGGTGGCAAACTGAGCCACTAGGATTTTAGCTGTGTCCTATTCAACTGAGTATATCTATACACAGGCATACAGAATCCCATGGTTCTTGATTCATTAGCTTTTTCACTAGGATTTAGGAGGAAAACACTTTGGTGTCTTCTTCAGAGACTATCCAGGCACATACACACAGTACTTATTCTTACCTACATGCTCCTACTGACAGGAAGATGAATTGATGGGTCAGCTGTGTTTGGGAAGGAAGCAACTTTCTGGTTTGGGGAAACCAGGTTATAGCGAGGCCTATGTGGAAAGTACTGTGTGACTACAAACATCAATGGAATTAGAGCTATATCCCTCTACTGCACTATCCAACCAGGGAGCTATGAGCTGCAAATTAAACAGGCAGCATAGAAGAGTGTTTTTTTTTTTTAAATATTATTTTAGGGGAAATCTCAGGCTCTGGAAACCAGAAACCATTTTGTTATAGGGTCAGTGAAGATGATCACTTTTTGGTAGAAGAAAATCCCAAGGGGATGTCACTTCTAGTTGTTCAGAAGCTAGTGCGTTTTGGAAAGTGTAGGAGATGTATGGAAAGAATATGTTTGGGGAAAGAAAACTGAGGAATGGAAATATAAGAGGATAAATAGCATAACTGGGGGAAGCCAGCAATGAAAGACCAGTGTCTTTGTTATTTCCTCTGCTACTGGGACAAAGAGAGAGAGAGAGAGAGAGCCTAATACCCTTCAAGAATACCCTCCAATGACCTGCCTTTCTTTAGCTAGGTTGTACCTACTAAAGGGTGCACTACATGTTGCAGACCAATCTTTTAGTACAGGAGCCTTGGAGGGGGTTAGTTGAGATCTAAACAAATCTAAGGGAAACAAATTTTTTAGTGCCAAAGCTTTAGGCATCTTAGAAGAAAAGAACCTGTTCATTGATAATGTAGCTATCTCTATGATTTTTTTTCTCTGGCAAAGTCAGCTTCAGATTTATCCCTGAGTACTAAACAGGAAAATTTGTTTGACATAACCCTTTATGATGTACTGGGCCATGAGCTTTTAGGTTTTTGGGAATCCAAGGGCAAATGTACCCACAGAGGGAAAAATCAAAAGCATTTTTCTTGTTTCTCCTGAGGACTCTGAGAAGCTTTAGTTGCTTTGAGGCCTTGAGTGTAGCACTAGCAGACCTTTGTAAATACTGGCGTATGCTGGAGGAGAGGTGGTAGTGATTGGCACAGCTGGCTGATGTTTGGTAGTAGCGGGCTTATCTGACAGAAACTGTAGTGTTTGGCCATGGGCTGTGACGTGCAGTGGGTGGTGGTGTCCTGCAGAACACTGAGAAGACCCTCGAGAGGTGTCGGTGGCAGTCTGTCCTTAGTGGTGGACTCCACCAGGCATGGAAGAGGAAGAAGAGAAGTGGTACATGTTGTGTAGCACCTGTCAAGACTTCTCCGTAGTCAGATTTCTGGTCCTCTTGAGTACTCCCTTCCCGTAACTATAGTGACCAAAAGTTACCTGCAGGGAGCTCCAGGTGTTGCACTTACAAGTGGAGACAGAGTGAGCCAAGCAGTTGCAGCTAATGTAAATCTGTTTCAAAGGCCTAGAACATCTAGGTCATAGAAACTTGGTGAGGCCACTGAATACTTTCTAAAGGTCAAACAGACCTTGAAGTTTACAATCCTCTTCTGTTCTGGAAGACTTTAAGACTCTGTTTTTTTTTTTTTTTTTTTTGTCTTTTTGAGACAGGGTCTCGCTATGCAGTTGAGGCTGGCCTTGAGCTCACTTTTGTAGCCCAGGCTGGTCTCGAACTTGCACTGATCCTCCTGCCTCAGCCTCCCGAGTGCTGGGATTATAGGCGTGAGCCACCACACCCGGCTCTAAGACTCTAATGTTAAGTAAAATAAATCATGCACCCTAGTTTTAATGTCATATGGCTTCTCTTATTTGAGAAGCCAAGGTACAGATCAATTAAGGAGCAAAACGAAAGACAGATGATAGGAAAAAGGTTGACAGATCTCTTGCAAATGTGACAAGTGCTAGGAGATGGAAGAAAGGGAACAAAAGAGGAGGAGGTTATAGAAAGACTCAGCATGTGCTATGTGTGTGTGCCAATTTCCTATGATCAATGTGATCATTATGTACTAAAACCATCTAGTGGTAAAAATAAAATTAAAAAATCGAGATCATTATGCAGAACTCACAATTAATCTAATTTACCAGTTCTCCAATGAGTAGTTGCATAACCCCGTGTAAGTTACATATTTTACCTGAATCCCATTTCCTGAGTTGGGGACAATAGTAACATCACTAGTGTAGTGTTTTTCCTTTTTTGGGGAAGGGACTAAGTTTACAAAGAAAACTTAGATATGCATAGATATACACAGAAAACTTGGAAAAGTCCTTGGTTTCACTTAGTACCTATATCATTCACATATAAATTTATTAAGTCACTCGACGATATTTATTGAGTATCCACTATTGAACACCCTTAAAAAATACAAAAACAAAACAATACAAAAACATGTAGGTCCGGCCAAATAGCTCAGCGGACTGAAGGGCTTGGTTAGGCAGAGCTCAGGGGCTAGAGTTTGATCCCTGGTCCTGCTGTGATGGGCCTGCCCCCAGGGCACACTGAGACAGCAATTGAGGCTGGGCACGGGGGCATGCACTTGTGATCCCTGCTCTCAGGAGGCTGTAAACAGAAGGATCACTATGAGTTCAATCTAGTAGTGAGACCCTGTAGACACTGTACTAAAATATGTATAAAAAATAGACAAAATAATTCTTTCAAAGGTTGAAAAAATGTGCTATTTCCAAAAAGGCACTGTGATTCTTCGAGCCTCTCTCTCTATTTTTTTTTAAATCAGGTGAACCCTTTCTCCAAAGAAATCCTGTATAGTTGTCTTCTAGAGTACAGGGTGTAGAGAAGCTCCAGCTGAGGTGAGTGGGAGCTTGGGCTGCCTACGAACATTGGCGACCTGGAGCCCTCTGTGCACATCCACCCAGTTCCTCCTCAGAATCTCTGCAGATGGGAAGGATGCAACTTGGCGACTGCTACTACTCAGGTCAGCTCGATAAAGCATCAGTAATCAAAGCAGAAGAGGAGCTCTAGATCTAGCATCATACTTGACGTTGAGATTTGTGACCAGTTAGAAGTGTCATGGAAGTTCCAAAGGGCCTAGAAATCATCAGAGCCATTGAATATTAATGGTTTCATGGCACTGCAGCTTTTAGAACTACGTTACTATAATGTGATGTATTTATTGCCTTAATAATGCTACACAACAAAGCACTCCCCAGATCAGGGGCTTCTTTAAATGGTCTCTAAGTGTTGCATTCATGTTTTGTAGGCTGACGAGGATGTCTCTGATCCTCAGGTCAGAGGATCTGCAGGTCAGTTGAGTCCCCTTCCCTGCTGTGTCTCGTGCTGAGGCCCAGAGTATCCAGGGTGACAGACCTAGGACAAGGCCAAAGGCACAAGCACAGTTATATATCTGTTCATGTCTCAGTGTTTGTGTGCACACAACACCTTCACTCATGGTCACTTCACTGCCATAAGGCAGCTCATCCAACTTCAGCCACCAACACTGACCATGGCCTTCTTCATGTGTAATATGCAGGATGAGATGGCATGGAAGAAGACACCAGGCAGGGTGTAGCCTACGCACAAGGAAGTCTTGAAAAGTTACGAATGTGTAAGATCCTTTTCACTGTGCTCAGAGAGAGGAGAACAAGGAAATCAGCAGCTCACAGAAGGCAGAAAGAGTTGGAGCCATCATCTTTAGCATTCATGTTATCATTTTGAGAATGTATGAGTGTGGGGAAAAAGGGAATAAAACCTAGGATGTGAAGAAAGCGAGCACATACTTGGCTGCTTACGGTTGTTTGTATTTGTATCACTGATGACGCAGGGTAGAAAGAGACCTTAGGGCCAGCTACACAGGTGGTTCTTCTACAGGTAGAAAAATTATTTCTGGCATTGAACTTAAGTTTTGACCTTAGTTTTCACATCCCACTTCCTGCATCATGAACTTCTATAATGAGGAAGAGAGTGCATAGCTAGGGCTTTTTTTTTTTTTTTTTTTTTAAACCAATGAACACTTTAAAAGAATAGAAATATCCTGCAGTTCTACTGTAGTGAGTTAACTTTAAGTTCTGAGGAAAAGTACTTGATGATGAGTCCATGTCTTAAGACAGAAGATAGTTACACAATTATGAACTTCGCTTTTAATGTTTCACTTCTAAGGAGTTGGGAGCCAAAGCCTCTTTCAGGTTGTTTTACCAATAACACCAAAATCAGCTGTCAAATCAGTGAGGGAGGAACTAGTCAGACTGGTAATTTCACTTCTTATAAATATCCAGCCCTGAGAACCACCACCACCACTAAAGCTTAAAGACTGAATTTTAAACTTTTCAACAAGCTGGGTTGGTATGTAGCTATAACCTTAATGTGCAAACCACTTTAAGGAGAGTGAGTTCTAAAAGCTGTAAATTAAAATCACATTTCGTTTGCAAGCCCTTCAAGCCTTTGCAAAGCAAATAAATCAGTCAAGTTGTTCCCTATTACGAACCCCAGATTTCTTCGGGAAACTTAGCACTCAAAAATAAAATTAAAGCAGAAACTAAAAATGTGATTTTTAGGCTAGTTATGTATTGCCTGTCAGGAAGAATGACACATGATGTTCTTTACAGCTTTATACCTTTCCTCTTAAACCTTTTTTCTCTTAACAGCTGGGTTCAAATCCAAGCACCATACTGGCCACCTACAGTGGGCTTTAGGATATTCCCTCTCTCTGGCGACCCAGCCTAGAGCCAGACCTCTGTGTGGCTGGCTGGGGGCAGCCAGAGCAAAATGAGGCTCATGGGCTGTAGCGACATAGGCTGGTTCTTTTGAAAGAGAAAACCTGAAAAGGTTTAACATAGCTAAGGCCATGTTAAAATTAAAATTAATTAACATCTATTTTGATCAGAATTATTTTGCTCTAAAATAGCTAGACCCGAGATATCATAGGCCCATACTGAGAAGATTAGGGATGGTCATTATGCTATCAAGACAAATAAGATTTTGATAAACCAAATAGACCTTGGTCAGCCTTGATGTTTGAAGTTGTGTCTTTCTCAGGGCACAACTGAAGTTGCTTTTAGGATCCGTTCTGTGTGTGCCTTTGTCTCCTCTAGGGAAATATAAGTGAGGATTTGGGGATCATAGCTGATGGTATCCCTCCACACCTGGGTCAACAAACAGAGTCAACCCTGTGGTCAAGGGAGAGGCAGAAGAGGCTTTCACCCTACCTCTGGTTTGTTCAGAATGATTTCATGGAGCTCACAAGTTTTAAAGAAAGCCATTCCCTGAAAGGAGAATATGACCCTGAGCTTGTGACTTACCTACAGCACTGCCTTCTAGGGAGAGGAATGGGAAAAATCAGAGTTGTCACATGCTTAATCTCCCAAGAATGATTTAAACTGGTTGAGTTGGGCATCATTCAACAGGATAGTGACTGGCATAGCCACAGAAGCATCAGGAAAAAGATAGGCTCCAGATTTCCTGCTTGTGCTTTCCATCATTTGGAAGCAAAATTGGGTAAATGTTTTTTTTTTTAGTAGTTTATTTATTTTATTTCATTTTATTTTTTTTTCAATTTTTTTATTGTTTAAATTTAATAATGATTATATTACATATTTTCATCATCAGATCAGTTTAGATTAATACATATAGGTATATAAGATTGATCAAACAATTAAACATTAACCTTTCTAAGTCCATATTACTTTTTTTTTTCTTTTCCCCCTTCTTTTCTTTGAAAGTTGACATATTGCATATT
>PVJA010005655.1:0-55288 GCA_004027025.1 Myocastor coypus
AAAAAAAAAAAAAGTAATGTGGCTTTAGAAAGGTTAATGTTTAGTTGTTTGATCAATCTTATATACCTATATGTATTAATCTAAACTGATCCGATGATGAAAATATGTAATATAACCATTGTTAAATTTAAACAATAAAAGAATTGGAAAAAAAAAAAAAAAAAAAAAAAAAAAAAAAAAAAAAAAAAAAAAAAAAAAAAAAAAAAAAAAAAAGAACTGAAATTCAGCAAACATGTCTCCAAAGTAAAGAAAGTGAGTGGATATCAAATGTAGCATTTCACTTTCCTCTTCTGTTTAAGAATAGTCACATGTTATGCACAATGCAGGCTGAATATCCCTGATCTGAAAGTCCAAAATCTGAAATGCTCTGAAATTGAATCTTTTTGTGCTGCTGGCATGCTTAAAATGTTGACATTTTGGAGTCTGGGTTTTTGCATCAGCAACGTTCAACTGATAAAGTCTGTGCAAATATTCTAAATCCCCAAAACTCAAGCATTATGGTACTCAGCATCTCAGATAAGAGCTCTTCAAGCTGCATTCCTACAGTGGCACATGATGGATGATTTCACATGGGATCACATACAGATGTGTGACACAAGTAACACAGAGAGCAAGTCCCCTAGTACTGGGAAGTGACATGAAAATTCTGATTTCCTTTGCTGAAATTATTTTTGAGGTACTATACTCTAGGAAAATATTTCTAGCTGAAGAGGCCTCCACAAAGAGACAGACAGTGGAACCCGAGAAAGTACCAATCATGATCACGGTAAGAATGAAGTCTGGCAGCCTGTGGGGCACTGCAGAGGTTATGACATCTGTTTTTCTGTGGAGTGAGTGGGTCACACAGCTCTGTCTGCCCTCAGTTATGTCACAGGTGAAGCAACAAACCACTAAACAGTAACACAAAAGGTGATATAAGTGGAGATCATCAAAGATGACTTCAAGTTTAGCTATGGGTACCTGAGGTACTTTAGTGGATATTGATGAGTATCTATTTTACTCACTCATGAACTACGTGAACAGATTCAGTTTTGGATTTTAAAAACAGCTGCAAAGGGAAATTGGCTTGTTAATTCTTCTTTATTTGGTTAATTTGCTAATTTTTTGGTAAGTAATAAAGATGGTGCAAGACAGATGAAACAAAAAATACTTGGTGAAACTAGACCTTGACATTTTCAGTTTTTGTTGCAATATGCTCATATTCATGTAATTCAAATTTTTCTAAATTTTATAAAGGCTCCTGAAGCCTTCTTATTACAAAACTTGAGTTATTTGTTTGTTCAAAAGCCTGCATTTTTTTGCTAGACCTGTGAAAATTTATGTAAGAAAAAACATGCTACTTAAAAAATGTATAATTGTTTGTTTTGCTTGAGACAAGGGTCTTACTATGTTGGTCTTGAATTCACTATGTAGCCTTGAATTCTCAAGGATTCTCTTGCCTTGGCCTCCTGAATGCTAGACTTATAGGCATGTGACACCATGCCTGGCTTTATAATCCTTTAATTTTAATTGTGATGTGAACAAAAGGAGAGTATAAAATCTTTACCAAATTTTGGTTAAAATATCATTATTTTTATCTTTGTGGTATGTACATAAAATAATGGCACCACAGTAAGTGTTTATGTATGGAATAGAATTACATCTAAGAGGATCAGCCTGTGTGTCATGCATGGTGGTGCAGTACATACTGCACATATGCTCTAAGGAAGTTTGGATATGTATATATAGGACATATATATGTATATATATATATACATATAGTTCAAATATATATACTTATAGGATATATAACATATATAGGATATATATAGATATATAGGATGATATATATATATATATATATATATATATATATATATATCAGCACTTATAGGTAAACCAGGACATAGCCAGCAAAAATTTCCTAGTTCTTAAACTAAGAAAATTAAAAAAACATTCTGTAAGGAAGAGTAATCTAGGGGCTTGATACAGACAGAGGCATCATGCCTGCCATGCATTGTAGAATCTCATTTAAGGCTATATGATCAACAGCAAAAAACAGATCAAAAGCAAAAAGATAGGATATTAAAATAGCCGTGACGCATGACAGAACTTACAGATGGGTTTTTGCTTAATCCTACTTCTTGGCCACACAGAGAAAGCACATGTACCAACTTCTCTTTTGTCCTCTTCTGAAAAAGAAACACAAACCAGGTTTTCATGGTGGGGTCCAGGGAGCAAATCTGCTCTAATTGCATAGTTCCTTGACACGGAGGCAGGTGACTGCTTCAGATGCAGCCACCAGGACCTGAGATGTAGAATACAAGACTTGCTATGAAAACACTATGTGAAACATCTCAGTGATAATAAATTTTTAAGTAAAATGTTATTAACATTGACTTGCATATTTTTTTCCTTTTTTTTTTTTTTTTAATAAAAGGTGATTGTACAACATTTAAATTGAGGCTATGTTTCTACTAGTAGGGTTTACCTAAGTTGTCCCAAGGGGCATGGGTGTGTGAACATCAATCTCTAGGTCAGTAGTGGCACACTTTTGCATGTGCGCCACAGCAGGCACACAGAACCCTCTCTTTCAGCACACAAGCCAAGCCATCCTAGCAATTGAGCACTGAGTAACAGTTTGTTTTCCCCTAAACTAAAACCTCATTATTTAGCTTCAGTTGCAGAGTGGGTTTTATGTTGCAGCTGGGGCAGTTGGTCTTTTAAAAGTTCGCCATCACTACCTAGGTTTTCCAGCTGAAATCCATCACTCCCTGTGATAATCTTTACTTGACTGTTACAACTTTTAGTTTTAGCAAAGCTCTTCTTACAAATTAAATCTGTTACAGTACAGATCTGTTTTTTTTCAAGTGAGAAAATTACTTGCTGCATAATAAAGGCATTCAATCATTTGTAAGCCACATTATCTCTTTCCCAATTGATTCTTCCTAAAATTTAAACAGATTCTTTTTGATTTCTTCACAAACCCATGCCCTTAATCATGAGGAATCCTCTCTAAACCACCACCTTTTTTTTTTTCATGAAATTATTAGGTCTCAGAATGACTGGTAGTTGGAAATGAAAATATATATAACTAGACTCTAGAAAATGTTGCTCTACTTCAGAACTGCTCTTAAAGCAATCTTTTTAAGCTCTTTAAAACAATCCTTTCCTTTAGTCTAATTTAGGGTTGCTATTGGAAACTATGAGGGGGCTGATACCACTGTCTTAGGTGTTCCTTCTTAATGCAACCTGTTTACTGCATTCTTCTTTCCAAGTTAAAAGAAGGGACGGACACTCAGTGTCAGTCAGGGACATGAGGACCTTGATGTGGCAAGGAGGACTATATATTTGCTTAGTGATTTCCCTAGACCTTAGTGTCATTTTACTATTCTGAAAAGAAATCAATATAGAGCAAATAGGCCACCTATTTTTCTTTTCTTTTCCAAAAATGTTTTCAAAAGCTCAAATGAAGCTTCACTGAGAATTGCTATGTTTCAATGAGCTCCATGATAATATGCTCATTTCTCAAACCTTTCAGAATGAAGGTGAACTCTGCTGGGCATGCAAACAAGCATTTTTCCTGTCCTGCACATAACCTGCAGGAGCCTTTTTTTTTCTACAACTGCTTTGGATGTCAGGAGAAAGCCTCTGTTCTGCAATTACCAGACAAAAAAACCATGGAGATGTGGAACACCAGTGTTTGCTTCTAGGTCCTATGAGAAGAGCCTGCTGACAGTGAAGCCAAGAGAGGGGAAAACAGCAGGCTAGAGACAGAAAGGATGGGGTGTCTCACTATCTGGTTATTACCTTGGCATGCTAGGATCAACTGTGCATAAGCTAAGGTGGATGGTGCTATAGGTCTGATTTTGAAGGTCTCCTAGAGACCTACGTGTGAAAGGCTTGGCTGCCAGTCCACAGCACTACAGGGAACCGTTAGGAAGTAGGGCCCTGTGGGAAGTTCAGTCATTGCCCAGGGCCCTTGAAAGGACTGCTGGGTCTTGGCTCCTTTCTCTTTGCTTCCTGTCTCCAGAGGTGAGCAAGTCTCCTTTATCATGTATTTCCACTACAATGTACTGTGTCACCACAAGTCCCAAACAGGGTCAAGTGGCCAAGGACTGATACTTCCGAAACTAGGAGTCAAAATAAGCCTTTCCTCTTTATAATTTGATTCTTTCAGTGATTTAGTCAGTGACAAAAAGCTGAGTAACACAGATGATTTTGAACTTTTAGTGGGCTTCTGTCTCATGTCATTTAAAGACTCCTGAATAATGTGAAAGCTATACCTGAAAGCAAGCCCAGTGGAAACAATAAGTGACATAGTTATCCACAGATTAAACAGGTATAAACTTAAGCTGTGATGACCAATCTATAGAGAAATCAGGTAACATGGCTCAGATTGCTTTTGGTTAGTCTGTCTATCTTTCTTTTTTTCCTCTCCTTTTTTTTTTTTTTTGCGGTACCAGGGATTGAACTCAGGACCATGCACTTGCCAGGCAGGTGCTTATGCCACTGAGCTATCTCCCTGACCCTTAGCTTGCTGTTGAAAACCAAGATTAAAGTTTATGCTGTGAGAGAGCAGCCAGAATGGCATTTGAAAGTGTAACCTCATTGACCCTTTGGGTATCTAAGCCCAAAAGAACAGCTTAAAGGAACTAAAGATATAATGCGTGGAGAAATGAGTACTCACTGGGTGAGTGGCAGAGGGGCTGGGTGTCTTTAAATCTTTGAAAGACTGCCATATGAAAGAGAGGTCAGATTTGTTTCCTAACCTGTAGGAGGACTAGAACCACTGGGTACGAACAACACACAGTTTAACTTGTAGTCAACAGAACGTATCATTTAAAGATAAAACAGGCACCTTAAGGGTGCTGTGAGACCTGTGAGACCTCTTCACTGGGAGAAAGAAGCCAAGTAGGGATGCTGTGATGGAATGGAGGGATCAGGTATGACACATGCATCTGAGATCAGGAGGTCCTCTAAATTTCCTTCAAATGCCATAAAGCTGGGATTGAATACCTGAGAATACTGGGGCCTTTTCCAGCTCACAGGCACAAGAACATTGGAGTTGGAGCCTGATGAAGTGGAGGATGCGCTCCGGGTGACTGTCATGGTCCTGGGCTTCCCATCACGCCCCGCAGCGCTCTGCAGTTCATCATATCGCCTCCCAATGATTGGCGTCTTGGGAAAACAGAAGAGGACGGATTATTTTGACTCATTAACAATTTTATAGAATAAGGGGCTGTTCTACCCCAAAACAACCAAAAACTGCTTGTTTTTGAAAATCAGATCAGAAAAGCTTGGTGTTACACATAGGCTTGTCTGATGCTCAAATACATTCTGAATCATTTGCATCTTCACTATTCTCCCATCCTCTTTAGCAGCAGGAAACAAATCTAATCACTTGATTTTTAATATGCTTTATAAACCACTGATAGGGACCAGGGAGATAGCTCAGAGGTGGCATAAGCACCTGCCTGTCAAGCGCAAGGTCCCAATTTCAATCCCCAGTACTGGAAAAAAAGAAAGAAAGAAAGAAAGAAAGAAAGAAAGAAAGAAAGAAAGAAAAAGAAAAAGAAACCACTGATTTAAAAATGTGAAAATATAGAGGAGATCAAATAGGTTTTGGATGTGTAAGACTGAAAGAATTTCTTACAATAAACACTTAAAGTTCCTTTCCTTCTCTATAGGTTGCTCTGATCACCGATCGTTTTTTGTACCAGGATCAAACTCAGGACCTTGTGCTTACCAGGCAGGCACTTATGCCACTGAGCTATCTCCCTGGCCCATCAATGATCTTTATACACGTTGAATTATTTAAAATTTTCCATAAATTACTTATAGCTTCTCAATTATTCAAGTAGATAATGTCAGGGTCAGGTATTTAGGCAGCATTTTAGAAATTTCATCTTCTGAGCTCCTTGGAGTGTGGTAGCCACTGGGCACCAGTTCCCCAATTTGAGTCCCCCAAAGGTTCCCTCTGC
This sequence comes from Myocastor coypus, assembly GCA_004027025.1. Classification (NCBI taxonomy): domain Eukaryota; kingdom Metazoa; phylum Chordata; class Mammalia; order Rodentia; family Myocastoridae; genus Myocastor; species Myocastor coypus. Next base: position 5,964 of record PVJA010005655.1, read on the forward strand.
TGGCACTAGACACTAGCTTGTGGGCCTCAGGTGGCAGGAACTTACTGCTAATTCTCCATCTCCCAAGGGCCACTGTTCTGGCATGGTTCTGAGAATTGAAGGATGGAGCTAACTGGCTGCATTTTTTTTTTTTAATCTTTTGGAACAGAATAAACTTGAATATAAGAGTGAAAATAGCCTTCCATTTTAGCAATGTCAAATAGTTAAATATGGAGAGGGATTAAACTGATCCGTTCATAGTAGTTTCACACATACCAAATATAGATGTAGATGTCACAATAGGGGCAAAAGGGTTATTTCATCCTGAATACTGAAAGGTAAAAGTTCAGCAAGTGCTGACCTTTGCCCCTCAATATAGGATTAAAACAACAGAATCTAAGTTAGGCCTTAGAAGTCTTCATTTGTAATACATAAAAAATAAATCTTTCTCCTAGCAAATACATTTAACTTCTGCTAAATGCAATTTTCAGTTCACAGAAACAGTTCATGTAGCTATGTACCTCGGAAATATCGAAGTGGAAGTCTAGGGTTTTCCCAGGCAATTCCTTAGAAGCGCTGGTCCACACGCGGTGTATTTCTATCTTGGAGAGATCACTGTGCTGGTAGGAAGGCAGAGCGAGGCTGGCGGAGCGGGAGACCACCAGCTTCAGGATATTCAAGGCTTCTCTCCAGTGCACACTCTGCAGGAGAGGAAACATGCAAGGGTTAAAAATAGTCTTAGAAAGTTAGGTTAGGGAAATACCTCAGGGGTCTAAGCGCCTTCCTGGGAAGCTCAAGGGCTTCCTGGTCCTGGAACCCTGGGAGCTTAGTGATGGCCACTAAAATGTAGCGTGGTGGTGAATCCTGGTAATCCCAGTGCTGGGAAGCCTGAGACAGGAGGATCACTTAGAGTCCAAGCTGTGTAGTGAGACCCTGTACTAAATAGGTAACTAATTTTATTTTTTTATTATTTATTTTCTTTTTTTGGCCTACTCAGCCTACCCTCAGGGCGGGGCTGGTGCTGTATGTAGTATCAGAGATGGAACCCCCCCATCCCCTGCAGCTGCCTAAGCTTGCCTAAGCAGGCTTGTTAGACCTCAGAGCTATCTCACCAGCCTTTGAATAAATAATTTTTTAAGAAAAGAAAGTTAAGGGAATATTACTGAGAATTCTTACGAGTGTTCACTGACTTAAAGCATGCAAGAAATTCGGTAATATATAAAAAGCAAAATGATGTAAAAGACCGTTTCTGTATAAAATGAGCTACATTAATTTTTTTTAAAGGCTTATTTCATCAATATTCAAAGAAATAAGAATTTAAAGTTACAAGACATACCTAACGTGCGAATCTGAGAGTCCCTCTTAAAATCTTTTCTCCCTCTGATAATTTATGTTCCCCTCTCCAGTCCCGCTTGCAACTCAGCTGAAACCTCGCTGGACTGCCTGGTCTCTTCACTGGCCTCAGATGCAGCTACCCTAAGATCTTTCTAGAACTCTTCACGATAGACTCCTCTGAGAGCTCCCTCTGGTGGACAGGCGAAGTTCAGTCTTCGAGCACCGCCTGCAGGGGTGTTTCCATCAGCCTACAGCTGGAGTTCCCCAAACCACGCAGGGTCTTTCAGCCTCGGTGCTTTCCTTACTCTCTTACCTCATCCTGGAAAGGCATTCTTCTTGTTAGTGCTTACCAACTCCCTACTCTCCCTGAAGGTTCAGTTTGTTTCATCATTTTTGTTTCTCTGAGAAACCTCCATCAGGCTTATGGGGGACATACACCTGTCACAAAAACACTGAACACAGGTAAACCAAGCTGCTACCTTATTTTTGTAATAATAACATAAATGAAACACATTACCTTTCTTGTTAAGTTCTACATAGGCAAGACTGGTTTAAATGTGAAATTAGCCATCATTCAGGGTAAGAATTCAAGCACCAGAGACCTCCAACACAGTGCAGCCGGGAAATGGGCCACAGGATTGGTTAGAATAAAGGTGGGAAATGATCCTCTATCTCCATTTAGCTTCAAAACCAAATACTTACCATGTGGCACAACTATTATAGACACTTGAAAACGGGGGGGGGGAGCTGTTTGCAAATCACTTTTAACAATAAATAATTTCTGTATGAAATGTGATTGGAGATGCGAAGATGGAAAGGAATATCTAAAATTTGCTGTACTTTATACCTTTGCCTGTTTATTTTTTTATTTTTATGGCCAGCTCAGCCTGTCCTGAGGGCAGGGCTGGCGCAGCATGTGGTGCCGGGGATTGAACTGTGGTCCCTACAGCTGCCCAAGCTTTCCCAAGCAGGCGCTTTAGACCACTGAGCCATCCTGCCAGGCCCCCATACCTTTGCCAATGATTTCAACTAAAGAAAAACCTGGCATTTGCCCTTGGATTCTGCACCTGACCAAGTACATCCCTGGGAAGATGAGGAGGAAAACTACACAGAGAAGCTGCTGTGCTGTTGGGTATGCCTTGCATGCCAAACCCTAGGGAGGCGCTGCACTGCTTCGGGCTGGGGTCCCAATTCCTTCAGCCTGTGGCTATTTCTATCACATGAACTTCCAGGTGTTAAGTCTGCTTGCTCTTTTGAGGTCTACTTTGCACTTTTTCCCTGCTAGTCTCAGAGGTGTCTTTAAGGACATAGTCTGCAGCTGTCTGCAGATGTTCGCTAAACATTCTGCTAGGCAGGTTGTCTGGTGCAATGAGATAACAGCAATGGCCTTGGAACCAGTTTAAATATCTGAGATTTTGTGATCTACATCTTGTTTGGATTAAAAGATGCATAGAAACATTGACAACTATAAAAAACCTCTGCACATTCTTCAGTTACTCACACTGCGTCGTGCTTTATCCATCACACTGTTTACCAGAGTATTTTCCAGTACATGTCTACAAGATTCTTTTTTTAAAAATTGTATATTTTGTAATGTATAATAATTGGATTTGTTTTGGGAAATTCACGTATGCAGGTACCCTATCTTAATCTTTTTGATCCCTTCCTGCCACCAAATCTTGAAAGTCTTTTCTTTGTTTCCTACCATCTCTCCTTTATTTTACTTTTCAACTTATTTATATTCTGAGGTTAAAAGAAACCATGTGATATTAACTTTCTATGTCTGACTTTTTTCATTTAACCTTATGGTCTCTAGGCTGATCTGTTTTCCTAAAATAACATAATTGCATTTTTCTTTATGGCTGAATAATATTCGTTTGTATAAATATATGCCACATTTTCTTTGCCTGTTAAAGGGCACCTAGGCTGTTTCCAGAGTTTCACTATTATAAATTACATGGCTATATACATGGGTATTGCTGCAGTATGATAGCTTTCCTTCAGGAATATATTTATGAAAGGTATAACTGAACCTAATAGAATTTTTAATTTCAGGGTTTTGTCCATCACATATGCAAGTTTTTTAACCTTAGTGTTCTCAATTCTTAAGTGCTATTTTAACTGCTTGTAAGCTGAAGTACTCAGTTTGGTACCTGGTACAATTAGAGGTTCCTTCTCCTTTATCCTTCTATAAAAAACGATACTACAGAAAAATCTACCCTAACTCCCAGGCAGGTGCTCTGCTGATAGAGGGGCTGTGAGCCCTAGGGGCAGTACTGTATCCCCTAAAGGCTGGAAATTTGATGGTGCTCTGCTCTGTCTTTTGGCTCACAATGTGTTATGGTTTGTGTCCAGATGCCCTCCCAAAGCCTCAAGCAGTCATGGGGTGGGGTTCCACAGTCTGACACATAGTTCACTGCTGGGATTATGGGTGTGAGTGCCACACTACCCTGGTGTGGGCAGCCTGCATACCATACAAGGGAGAGAAAGAGGCTTGCTTTTGCTGCTCCTTCCTTTGCTCTTGTTGCTTTTGTTGTCATCCATTCACCATGCACTGCTACCTTCTGCCATGTACCACTCTTCCTTGTAGCCATCCAGGCATGGACTAAAACCCCCACAAACTGAGCTAACTAAACCCTTGGTTTTGGGTGTCAGGTATCTTGTCACAGCAAGAACAGAAAAGTAACCAAGACACAATGCCACAAATATGTGGTCTAGTACCCATATGATTTTTGTGCCCTGAGACAAGCTGTGGCCAACCCTCAGCCCTTCTGGAGTGAAGCAGGCTGAGCAGAGAAGCAATGCAAAGACTCACCTGCACGTATTTCTCAATGGTCTTCAGAACTTCTGTATTAAACTGCTTGACGGGAACCACAGAAAGGTCCATGTAGCTGAGTAGGCTGTAGATCACTTGGAGGAGGGGCTGTTGCATACTGGGAAGACCTTTCTCCAGCAGCTGCAGGAGGTAAAGTGCAGGTGATTCAATTCTACACCAGACTTTCCTGTTCAAGCACCCAGGTTCCCTACACCTTTATATCAATCACATTTCTTTAGGAGGGCAAATCAAACCCTAGTTTCTGAAGAGCTGAGGACAGTCTCAATGGAAACAGGGGCTATGAAGACATAAATACCAAATGCACTCAAAGAAATATGAGACAATAAATCTTTAAAGGAACACATCAGACATTATCAAAAATTACAAACCAAAAAAGATAGTATGTCAGTTGTCAAATTGGCAAAAATTCACAACTGATAATATTCAGTATTGGTAAGGAGAAAAGTGAAATTAAAAAAAAATTTATTTAGTTTTGGTACTGGAAATCAAACTCACGATCTTGCATTTGCCAGGCAGACACTGTGTCACTGAGCTATATCCCCAGCCCCAGGAAGAGGATCCTTACACGCTGGTGGGAATATAAATTGGATAACTGGCAGTTGAGATCAAGAGTACTAAATCACATTTTTTTGAAATAGCAATTACTTTTAGGAAAGGTTCAAAACCCAGAAAAAAATGGTATATATCATGTGTGAGATTTCCTCATGGCGTTATTCATGTGGGAAAAAAGTCATACCTAAATGAGAAAGCACTGTAAGCAACTTAAATGTTTAACACTAGGGAAATGGGTATAAATGAGCAAGAAATTACATGGTAAAATATAATATCGTTAATAAATTGCCATCTTAAAGGCAGTAAAGGATATTAAATAATATTAAGTAGAAGACAAACTACTGCAATTATTTGTATGGCAGAAGATGTCAATCTTGATGTGAATTGTATTACAAAGAAATAATGTGAAAGAGATAAGATATTAATAATTTTTCTAAATATAATTTTAGATGTTTTTCTTTTTTAAAAAAAATTCTGTACCTTTCAAGTTTTCTATGATGAGCACACAGTACAAAATCAACAATACTGTCCAAAAGAAAATTATGAGAAAATACATGATAGGAATCATGATAAAAGTTTACCATTCAAATTAGAGAGTGCAGGGAAATGACTCAAGTAAATAGTAAATTCTATAGCAAAAGAGGCTCAAGGAAATAACTGAGCAACTATCATATGAGGAAAGAATTACACAAATCTATTATTTGGACAAATGAGTGTCTTCACTAGAAGGAAACATGTAAGAAACCTAATCTAAAAATAAAAGTATTACACTAAACAAAAGAATAAATGTAATGATAAAATTTAGTGGAGATATTGGAAAACAAAAATATCTATACTTTATAGTATAAATAAATTGCTTATGAAGACAAATCTTTCAAATGTATAAGAACTTAGAGGAACACACAGTCATATTCTTTGGACGATTATATGTTGGTTTGATGTTATTTGAAAAAATGATTTTGGTTAAATTAATAATCATTGGATAAAATGCCTCTATAACAAGATTTGGTAACAGACACAAGTGTGAGTTCTGGTGACACACAGAAGTGCACACACAAATTTCATGTTACACGAACAGAGATGATGCAACAGAAATCTTCACACAGCTACATAAAATTACATGCACATGCATAGCCAAACCAGAAAGCATGTATGAGTAGCTTATATAGAAGTTCTTGTATGTCATGTAGTAGGAAGTTGGATAAGTTTGTAATATACTTTTGGTAACAATTTTATGAGAAGAACTGAACAAATTAAGTGACTCTTTTTATTTTTATTGTGGCAAAACATACCTAATGAACAATGTATCCTTTTTTAGTGTCTAATTCAGTTGTGTAAGGTATATTCATGCTAGTAGGCAACTATCACAACCATCTCTAGAACTTGTTCACTGTTCTAAACTGAAGTTCAGTACCTGTACAATAACTGTTACCAACTACCCCAGCAACTCGGAACGGCTCTTATATTTTCTGTCCCTAACAATTTGCCTATTCTATGCACTTTATGTAAGTGGGATCCCACAGTTTCTGCCCTCTGTCCAGTTTATCATGCTCATTTCACTTAGTGTAATATCAAGTCTCACCTATGCTGCAGCGCATTGCTCATTTTTTCCTTGTTAAGGCTAATGTTTCACTATGTATAGTACATGTCCCCCTGGAATTGCAACTTTCATATTTTGAATAGAGTTCCAAACAAATACTGCTTCCTTGATGTCACCTCATATTTTGCCTTACTTTTAACAAGCATCCTTTATCATATTCCCTTAGAGAGCAGCGTGTTTGTGGCAGTTCTCCCACTACTTCTTGTGTAGTGAGGTGTGTGTATCCTGTTTGCATAGACAAGTGTGACCCACTGATTATCAGCGGTAGCAGAGAAGCACTTATGAGGAGTGTTTAAAATCTAAGGCAATGAAGGCCAGAAAAAACAAATGAATCCTGGGCCAAAGGTAGTCTGAATATAGTCCATATACTGTTAATCCACATTGCAAGTCAGCCTCCTCAGGATCCTGTGTGTGTACTGCTGCAGAGTTCTCCTTCTGGTAGTACTTTCCATCTTGTGGAACCTCTGAGAAAGGGTTGATTTTATAACCTATCTAGAATGAGGACTGGTGACATAACTAAAAGGAAAATTAGGATAGGTCGCTTTCATTTCTTTGGAAAAGTTCCTGTTAAGAGGTGTGATGTATATTCTGGAAGGAAAAGTAACACTGAAAATGTTAAAACTAAATTTGTTGAGATTGAGGGTACTAAATGGAACAATGCTATGCATTTCTAACATCAATGGACACAGCAATTGGAGTAGAGGTTTGTGACAAAAGTGCTAGAGACACAGCTGTATCATAATAAAACTCCAATTTAGTTTCACCAATATAAAAGGCAATGATAAAAATTTTATTGCAGAATGTACATTGTTAGTCAAAAAGAAATAACCAATAAATATATCAAGCCATACAATAACCCCTTACATAAGCTTTGAACTCTCAGAGTAATTAGGATAACGTTTTCTCATTTGCACTATACTCTGACAGGTGTGAGTACAGTAAATAGTTTCAGCTTTGGGGGCAGAGAGATTGAAGTTCAGATTGTTCTGTTAGCTTCTGGGGAAAATTACTTTATCTGACCAAACCTCAGATTCTTTAGTTTAACAGTATGTGTGTATCACTGGTTTCTTATTAAGATTTAAAATGTTTTCATGAACATCTATGATAACATACTAGATATCAGTAAAACAAAAATGGATATTTATTATCATTTCTATGTAGGTGGACAAGTATGACCAGGTGATATCAGCAGTAGCAGAGAGGCAGTTATGAAGCATGTTTAAAATCTATGGCAACGAGGGCCAGAAAGAACAAATGAATCCACGGAAGCCATGACAGATGTTACTCTTCGTTTGCCAGCTTACCTCTGCCAGGTAGGTAACCATGTTCAAGGTAATGTCAGCATAGGCTTCATGAAGGTATCGGCACACCACGTTGACCCACGTGGCACAGTCCCTTGTGTAACTGTGTGTTTTATAAAGTGTCATGACGTGTGCAAGATTTGAAAGTTTAGGGTTTTTCTCTTCCAAACAAACCTTTGAAGATAAGAAAACAAATTAAGGTTAAAACATTCTGATGAATAGGGAGACATGTTAGCAATCCTGATGGTCTAGAAAGTAGATTGATATCTTTTTTGGGTACAGAAATGCTTAGCTTACTAGTTACTGAATACAATTTTCATTTGTCTCTCTGTTCCTCATCCCATAGCTTCCTTTCTTCCTCCCTTTCTTTTGCTGTGCCAGGACTGAACCCTCAGCCTCGCACATGCTACCAAGTGCTCTACCTTTTAGCTACATTCCCCCCCTCAATGAATTTCATTTAGACAAGGTCTTGTTAAATTGCCCAGCCCAACCTTGAACCTGAGATTCTCCCGTCTCCCCATCCTGGGTGGCTAGGATGCCACGTATGTGCCACTATGCCCAGCACTGCTTATTCTCTCTTCATAATGGCAAGAAAGAAGACAAAGTACATCATCCACTCAGATATGCACACTACTAGGATGTCAGTTTTTGAGAAAATCATTGCCTTTTCTGGGCCTTCCAGAAGGCCTGAGTGGCCTTGCCTGAATGTGGAACCATACTCCATACCTGTGCGATCCTTTCAGCTATGTCCTTACAGAACTGATTGGGACTTTCAAAATGCTGGATCAGCTGGGGCAGGAGACACAAGACATTCAGTGGAAACCCTGAAATAGAGAAGACACAATGAAGATGGCTGAATGTGGTATGCTTTAACTGGTAACAATGGGAAGGCACGTTACAGATTTTATTCTGATGGGTTGTAAGAATATCCCTGACAGAGCTTAAATATGGTCTAAAACAAAATCCATGAAAAATATATAAATATAATGGCACCGGTTACAAAGGAGGCAGTGAAGTAGACTTGTAATTGCAATACAGAGTGGTCATCTTGGTATGGCTTGGGAATAAGGATGATGGGCTCATATTTTATTGGTACAGACTGAACTGAATTCATGCAATTTAAAATTTTTATCAAAAACACTTTTTTTTTTTTAGGGCTGGCCAAATAGCTCAGTGGATTAAAGCTCCTGCAAGCAGGCTCAGGGGTTGGGGGTTTGATCCTTGAGCCTGCTGTGCCAGCCCTGCACTTGAGGTGCGCTGAGATGGCAATTGAGAGTGGGCGTGGTGGTGCATGCCTATAATTCCAGCTCTTGGGAGGCTGTAAATAGGTGGATCACTATGAGTCCGGTCTGGTAGTGAGACCCTGAACACCCTGTAGATCTTTCCCTAAAATAAAAAAAAGAAGCACATTTTAAGAAAAATTGATGTGAGAGGACATATGCCAAGTAACTTAAATCTTAGTTACATAATCAGAAAGACTCTTCAAAATGGTGAATAATGGCTTAGTACTTCTAAGTTAATATCTAGCCCAGGAAGTGAATTCTCAGTCACTTGTCATGGCATTAAAATCTGATGTGTCGATTTGGCATAATTTAAAAAATAGGGAAACAATGCACTTTTTAGGAGGAAAAGAAAAGCAAAGAAAAAAAAAAAAAGAATAAAGAAAATAAAGGGAAGGGGCCAGGGATACAACTTAGAGGCACGAGTAACTCCCTGGAAAGCACAAGGTCCTGAGTTCAATTCCTGGTTAAAAAGAAAGAAAGAAAGAAAGAAAGAAAGAAAGAAAGAAAGAAAGAAAGAAAGAAAGAAAGAAAGACAGAAAGAAAGACAGAAAGAAAGACAGAAAGAAAGAAGAGAAAATGTGTGTATAAGAAAAAATGGGATTAACTAACAGCATCTGTAATATTATCTGGAAGGCATAAAAAACTAATTTCTTGAGGGTGGCAGGGTGGGGGGTGGATGAGGTGGAAGTAAGTCCTGGGGCTCAACCCAGGGCCATCACACTGAGCTTCATTCCTATCATTTATTTTTCATTTTGAGACAGAATCTCGCCAATTACTAAGTTGGCCAGCCTGGGCTCAAACTTGTGATCCTCCTTCCCCAGGCTCCTGCAGCGCTGGGATTACAGGTGTGCACCACCATACTGGGCTACACTAAGATTTTTTTTTTTTTTTTTGTACCGGGAATTGAGCTCAGGACGTTGTGCTTGCCAGGCAGGCATTGTGCCACTGAGCTATATCCCTGATCACACTGAAGCCTTTGTGGACTAAGCCAGACATATAAACTAGACTGGGGAGATTTAATATTACATTTAAATCAAATGCCAACTTCTAATGAGAGATAATGGGTACAAACTTTTAATCTTAGTGTTTAAGTGAATTACAGATACTTGGGGACACATATTTTTAGAGTGGGCTTAAGTGGAGTCTAGCCAGCTCTGCTGTGGAGGGAAATTACATAGGTGACTAAATAGAAACTCCAAAATGTCCCACAGACCTCTGTCCTAAGGCTGAGATTTCTTTTGGATTGTTACCTGTCAGTCCCTGACTGATCTCTTTTGCAGGCTGAACTTTTAGGACTTCTTTTTTTTTTTGTCTTTTTGAGACAGGGTCTCACTATGCAGTTCAGGCTGGCCTTGAACTCACTTTTGTGGCCCAGGCTGGTCTTGAACTCGCATCGATCCTCCTGCCTCAGCCTCCCAAGTGCTGGGATTACAGGCGTGCACTACCACGCCCGGCTACTTTTAGCACTTTTTGATTCTAAGTCATTTATTAGAAAGTAAACCCTAAAGTTGAGAATGACCTTGAGCTCAAAGTCACTCCGGGCCATACTCTAGCCTCCACCTCCCTAGTGAGTGCTGGGATCACAGGTGTGTGTCCACCACACCTGCCCCAATCACCTGCAGTTCTGAATGGAACCATGCTTTAGGAAGGACTTGTAGCAGTTCATGCAGGATTCATTCCTAACATGTTATCAGTGATAACTGTTGCTTGTGGGAACTTAAAGCCTTCCACTGCACACCATCAGAACGCTGTGAAGGCATATGTTCAGCTACACTTAAATAACACAATTGGAACTTTCACTTTCTCTCATTCACTTTCAGAAGATTAAAAGTAGCCATTGAGGTTCTTTGATTATTGGTTTAATTTTTTTTTAAAAAACAATGCAGATGGAGTTAATCATAGCTTTTGTCTCTGGAGACATGTTTTACTAAGGATTAGGGACCCACCCTGTGAAAGCTCTTGATCTTATTTGTCTTTCTTCACCTGAGATGGTTAGGATTTACTTCTTGTGCCACCACTTGGAGTCACACTTCTGTCCCTTCTCCACTGCCCTGCCCTTGAGAAACAATGCAGGTTACAACCTTGTTTAGTTCAAGGTAATTAATTCTCTTTGTGGCTGCTAAATTTCAGCACCAAATTTCCAGAATGGTAAATTTCGCCTTTCTGGGCCCCTTCTAGAGTAAAACTCACTTTAATTTATCTCTGAGCATACTCTAAAAAAAGAAAAAGGTCTATATTTAATCCTGAAACTCTCAAAGAATAAATGTAAAAGTTTTAGCTCAAGTTTATATACTTTTCAGTCCTAAGGCAGAATTAGAGATTAACTCCTTTACCTTTTCTCTCCTTTCAAGAATGATGCTGATAGGTTTTTATGGCACAGGACAGACTCACTGACTTTTGTAACACAGAAAGTTCATTGACAAGACAAAATATTCCTAGGGAACTTAGTAGTTCAATAACACTTTTAAATGAGAACAGCTATTAAAAATAGGCATAGCCCTGGTCCCAGCAGACTGCCTCTCTCATCATTTCTCTCTAGAACATCTGCTAGGCCGGCCACTATTCTTGGAGATATGCTAATTGAGGCAATTAAAAACGGAAGGCCTATAGCTCATTATGGTTGAAGGGCCATAAGCAAAATGAGAAAACTGTCATAGGTAGACATCTGGTCCAGGGTGTGTGTGTAGTCTTGGCAGGCCTTCCTCCCCAACTGCTGGCAATTCATACCTAGCTCCAGAGAGTGCCACCTAGTCCCTTTCTACATACAGACCTGGCCTAAGAACCCACCCCTAGAAATAGTTCAAGTTACCTTTTAATAGTCTGCCCTCTAGAGGAAAAAATTACATGTGGCTACCAAAACAAAGTTTTGACTATCAACTGTGACTGTCCAACAACTATGGCTATGAAAACAACAATGATAAGCTACCATTAGAACTGTTAAGAGTGAATGATGTTGGCCTTACCGATAGCTTGGGATGCATCCACCATGGACACTTTGGACACTGGTGTCAATAAGCTGAAAAGCTGCAGTGTTAGGTCAGTAGTAGTAAGGGACGTAAATCCCTTCAGCAGTAGCTGTTGCAACCCTGAGAAGTCAGCCCACTTGAGCTGTGCCTGGAGTTTCTCAAGTTTCTCTCGGTTCTCAGCTTTATCCAGTGGCATATGTGCCAACAGTCGATTCAACAGCCTTAAGGCCATTAGGTACTCAAACTCAAAGTCAGACTCCATCAAGGCCACTGTAACCCAGAAGATGGTGGCCAACAGATTGGTTGGATGACTTATGTGGGATGGGTCTGTGAGACTGTCCTTCAAAGAGGAAGAACTTCTGGTTTTGGAGGAGAGGCCCTGCTGGGTACATGCCTGAATTCTGTCTAGGGTAGCACTTCGAGGTGGGTCAGAAGATCGGTCAACAACACCAAACTTCTTGGGCACAGAGAAGCTTCTCTGATGGCGGCTCCGCTCTGCTGTTGTGGTGTTGCCACTGGCAGCTCCAGGGTTCACGTTTAGTTGTCCTGTGCTTTTTCTGCTTGCGGTTAGTTTAGTGCTAGAGCTTAAATCTGGCGATGAAGAGCTGAGGAAAAAAATAAAGAAGTTCAACAATGCCAAACAGGCTTCAGGGGAAAACCAGCTTTTCAAGTCCACTGAGAAACACAAAGGAATGAAATCATTCTTTTGAAATATTACTATTAGTTTCTTTTTTTTCCCTTATTCTTAAACTGAAGTCCGTGAAAATGAAAAAGCATAATAAAACCAACCTTTTCTAGCAAAAGAAAAACAAAAATTAATACTGTACTAGGTTCCACTTTATTTAAAATGTAAAGAAATCAGCAGGTCATTGATATTTCACTTATTTTTTGGTTGAATTTGGATAGGAATAACTATGAAATAAAATATATTTAATAGGCACAAACTTTAACATTTTGCTAACTGGCTCACCAGAACAGAAATGGAAAGGGTACTTAGAAAGAAAAAAAAAAAAATACATCAAAGACTTTTAAAAAACTTAACTAAAATTTATAAAAAATGATTTCTAAAGGGCTTGCCCAATAGCTCAGTGGACTAAAGTGCCTGCTTGGGCAGAGCACAAGGACTGGGGTTTGATCCCCAGTGTGCTCTGGCCCATCCCCAGCGTTGGCCTTGCCCCAAGAATCTCCTGAGACAGTGATTGAGACTGGGTGTGGTGGTGAATGCCTCCAGTGCTTGGGAGGCTGAAAACAGGAGAATCACTGAGTCTGATCTATGTAGTGAGACCCTGGACAGCTTGTAGACTCTGTTCTAAATACATTAAGAAAAAATGATCTCTAAGTCTAGTCATGCTAAAGAGATGAATATCTTTATCAACAGCCTTGTTAAATTTTTACTGATTTAGATAGATCAGTAGATTCATATAGATATGTACAATATTAGTGATCACATCAGAATGACCTTTCTGCAGAAAAATGTTCAACCTGTAACAAAGCCTGAAAGGATGGGTCTTTTAAGCTTTACTAACTCAATTTCAAGAAACATGAGAGCAAGTAGATAAACATGGAACCAGGAGTAATTTGAAGTGGATCATTAAATAGTGGTAGAAGCAACAACAACAACTATAAAAGTAACAAAGACACTAAGGAATTTTTAGAAAGTACAGTCAACATTTATTCCAACTGTTTTGAATATATTCATTAAAATAATCTTTAGTTTTAGTCTATATTTATCAATGTAATAAATAGGATAATTATAACATGAAATCTTTAAAAATTTTTAGGATCATACAAGAGAAAGTGAAAAATCATTAATATTTCTCATTTAGACATAGCATTTCGTGGGGCCCGGCAGGATGGCTCAGTGGTCTAAAGTGCCTGCTTACAAAAGCATGGGCAGCTGCAGGGACCTCAGTTCGATCCCCAGCACCACATGCTCTGCCAGCTCTGCCCTCAGGGCAGGCTGAGCTGGTCATAAAAATAAATAAATAAATAAACAAACAAAATTTCTGAAACAAGAAAAAAATAGACATAGCATTTGGTGTCTGTTTTACTGATATTTTAAAATACATGTTGTATATATGTATGTTATAACTGCCTTTTTAAAAAACTTAAGAAAATTTCATATACTGTTTTTCAGGTCATAAATATACATTAAAACTAGATTTCTTAGCCGGGCGTGGTGGCTCATGCCTGTAATCCCAGCACTCGGGAGGCTGAGGCAGGAGGATCGGTGCAAGTTCGAGACCAGCCTGGGCTACAAAAGTGAGCTCAAGGCCAGCCTGAACTGCATAGTGAGACCCTGTCTCAAAAAGACAAAAAAAAAAAAAAAAAAAAAAACCAAAAAAACCAAAAAACTAGATTTCTGCTTTGTGCTCTGCCCAAATTGTAGCATCTCCCAAGTAACTGAGTGAAGTAAATCTGATTTACTCACCGAGATAATACGGTTAAGAGATCACTGTTTTTCAGGCAATCAGACAAGTTGTCCACAGCAGCTTCCAATGTCAGGAGTGCTTCCATTACATAACCCTACGAAATAGGCAAAGAGAACATTTTATGCTGCTGTCGACCCCTATTAAGTTCCTGAATATACATTTAATTAATGCAAACTTTATTCCAATAATGTTAATAGCCCTGAATACTTGACAATTGTTAATGCTTTAATTAGGGGCCACTTAGGAAATTCAGACACCTCAGGAGTTTGAAGATAATCATAAGAATTATTTCTCTGGGCCAGACAGCCCCAACAGGGGTTTAGCATGGCCTCCTGCAGAGGAGGAGGGGTGGGCAGCCCAATGCAGAGCAATAATTTCTTTTTTTTTTTCAGAGCAATAATTTCTTAAAACAGATCATGAGATAAAGCATATGAAGAGCAGCCTCAGTAGAGCTTTATTAGACTTTTGATGGTGAGAAAGAGGTGAAAAAGGTAGCCCTACAGGTGTGTAGGCTTCCTGTGGTATGAGAACATGTCTGATGGGAAGATGGGCTTGGTGGGAGCCACAAAGCTTGTAACACTCTTAGTTTTCAACCTGCTCGGTTTATCTATCTCTGTGCTTTACCTACAGGGTCTTCCTGTGTAACTACTGTCTCAATTATCTTCAACTCTTCTTGGTCCACTAAAGGCTGGCCATATAGAGAAAGTCAGCACTTTGATCGTATGTGAGATGTGATCGAACAATGTAATGAATGTTTACATTGAGAAAAATTATTATAACAGAAGAATACATTTTCTGTAGTAGGTCTAAGTCCTCTTTTGTGAGTTCTCTTTTGTGCTGTCCTGGCTGCATGGAGTTCCTGAACTGATTCAAAACATTTACCTATCATAATCATCTTGACTCTGGGGAAGAGCAAGAAGATACCATAGGTAGATGAGGACACAGTGTGATACTTTTATGAGTTGCCTTTCTTTTGGATGGCATGTAGAGGCAATACTTGCTTTTTCTTTCTTTTTTTTTAAAGTCACACTATACAGACACTCATGATATAGGACTTCCAGTACTTTCTTCAGAAAAGTAATGAGATTTCTGGGATTAGGATAAGTGTGTTTGAAGTAACAGTAGCATTCTGAGCAAGATTAATGGCAATATGTCTCTTATAGCAACTTTTTTGTCTTTGTTTTTGTCTTTTTTTTTTTTTTGGTACAGGGCCTCACTACTAACTCATAGTGATCCTCCTGCTTGTACCTCCCAAGTGCTGAGATTATAGGCGTGTGCCACCATGCCCAGACTCCATCTC
Source organism: Myocastor coypus (assembly GCA_004027025.1). Taxonomy (NCBI): domain Eukaryota; kingdom Metazoa; phylum Chordata; class Mammalia; order Rodentia; family Myocastoridae; genus Myocastor; species Myocastor coypus. The sequence goes on from PVJA010005655.1 coordinate 21,548, forward strand.
TGGCTCAGCACATTGGAGATCCAGGCAGAGTCAGGAACCGAACCCTGGCACCTGCGCTTCCCTAAGCAAGCACTTAATCCTCTGAGCTGTACCGCTGGCGCTAGCAATTTTTAAAAATGTAAAATTTCACTGTATATTTTGATCATATCTTGTACTGCACATCCTTACTCTGGGTCAAGAGTCTGTACACTGGCATGCTTGGTGGGTGGTAAATCCCCCCCAAACAAGGCAACCCATTCCCATATGCCAAGTAAAACTAACCATAAAAACAACAAAGAAGAAGCCAGCAAAGGATTCTGTTCTTTGTTTTGTAAAATACAATAGTATCCACTGCATTTTAGAACAATATTCCCTGGAGTAATTTTTAGAAATATAAAAATCAATTTCTAGAACTTTTTAAAATAAATCATTCTAATAGGCAAAATAATGGTGAGAGAAAGAAGGCTCAAAGAAAGCTGTTAAATGCCTCATCTTTGAAATGACATCCCGTAGCCTTTGGGAGCTCAGCAGTCTTCCTTTTGTACCTGAATTTCATCTCCATGTTCTCCAATCACCTCTACCAGTCTTGACAGGAGGTCAGACAAGGCATGTGCTGATAGTGGTTGCTTGAGGGCCCGGAATATCTGGAAGGACCGGCCAGCATAGTGCCTCGAAGAGCTTGCCAGGGCTGTCTGCAGGGCGACCTCACTCAAGTGTTGTTCTAGGTGGAAACCTGGGGCCATAGAGCCAGAAGGGAGAGGTCAGTCAGTGTCTGTGCTGCAAACTGCAGCATCAGTTCACCCATATATTTAAAATAACAGCCTAATAGCATACACATAAAAAAAGTACCAGTGCTGGTACTTTTTAAAAAAATAATTCACTTGAAAACAGATAGAATAGAGTGAACATATAGTGTTAGCTTCTCAAGAGGCTGAGGCAGGAAGACTGCTTGGGCCCAGGAGTCTGAGGCCAGCCCGGGCAACACAATGAGATTCTGTCCCAAAATTAAAAAAAAATCAACTACTTAAAAATAATATAATTTTTGGTTTCGTATTGGGGAGGTACAGTATAACTGAAAGAGGCAGAAACTTTGGTACAAGAAGGTTCCAGTTTTTAATTAGGGTCTTTGTAACTCTGAGAAACTTGTCTAACATCCTGCTTCCTTGTCTTTAACTTGTGAACATCAGCATCTCAAAAAACTTATGAGGATCCCAGTACAGCACATAACACAGAATATGTGGTCATAAGTGTATTTATTCTGCTTTTCTGTTTTTCTTTTATTAATTAAATTTTTAATTAATTAATTTATTTGATACAGGGTCTTGTGACACAGCTTGTACTCATAGAGATCCTCCTGCTTCAGTCACGCTTGGTTTTGGTGGCTGGCATGGTGTGCTTGGGGTTCTGAGGCTGGCATGGCGTGTGGTACCAGAGATCGAACCCAGGTCTTTTTGCTTGCCAGTCAGGAGCTTAGATTGTTGAACTAGCTCCCCAATCCTTCTGTCTCCTTTTTAGGTGGATCTTCTCACTCTTTTTTAAATCAAATAATTGGCTAGAAACACAGTTTCAAGGTAGAGAAAGGAACTGTGGTAGTGGACCCAGCCAACTCTGAATACAGCTAAGGCCTGCATCATTCTTTGCTCTGTAAATATGCAGAGATTGAAATGTATGCACAGCAAAGATAGCAGCACAACTTAAATCTACACCTGAATATTTGCTCTTCCAATGAATGTAAATAATCTTAGGCATCAGGAAATCATTTGATCTGATAGGAACAATAATGCAAGATACAGCTCCTTACTTCACATTGAGGCATTACATTGTATATTTGCTACTCTTCTACTCTTTCTTGTCCATAGAATCCAATGAAAATAGTGATCTTAGCTATCCTTATGATCTAAAGGGCTTTGTGACACATTTGGCTGTTACCTGAAAGCAGGTGGGTAGGAATAATTCATGTCGCTGCTCTTACCTGTTTTGCCATTGGACCCCAGGGACAAATTTACTTCATGAGAAAAATGTCCCTGCAGACCTAGCAAATGGGCCAGAAAACTGGACTTGCATATATTCAGGATGAGAAATTTAGGATTAAGCCCTTATGGCAGTTTACAACTTACAAATCAATTATGTTTCTTTCTTTATGTGTATAACTTTAAACTCTACCACTTAGCCCATTTTTAAAAACTTATTTATTTATTTATTTATTTATTTTGGTACTGGGGATTGAACTTAGGACCTTGCACTTGCCAGGCAAATGCTTATCCTACTGAGCAATCTCCCCCACTCTCACTTAACCCACTTTAAATGAGGGGCTTAGCTCCTCTGGAAACAAAAGCTTACCTGAAATCATAATGAACCTAAAGCAAGAATTGTACATGTAGGGACTGCTGATCCCCATCAGTACTATGACAATGTCCTTTAGGAAAAGAAAAAAAGCTTCTTTTTCTTACTGCCCAGACACTGAGTGCTCATTTTCCAATATTCCTTGTAGTTTCATGTGGCCAAGTGCCACAGGAAGGCAGAAGGCAGCCTGGAGGCCCATGTAGCAGGCCTGTCAGCTCACCCTCAGCTGTCCTCCCCTCACTCTTTGTCCACAAGCAGGCTAGATGCAGAGGGCACAGGAGAGCCCTCAGCTAGTAGGCAGCAGAGCCACACGCTATGAGGTCCCTAAAGCACCTTGTGGAAAGTCACACTGACCTTCTGTGATCCAGGCACATGCTTCATTATGTGAAGGCTGTGAGCCCTGGGGCACTTATGCTATTCTTACTCATTCACAGAAACAGTGTGTACATGGCAAAATTAGGCTGACAGCAGGATGTACAAGAAAACAGAAGACAAAAATAGCTTGATCAAATTGTGAAAAGGCTTAGTTGTTAAGAGGACAAAGGATTCACTATAAAGAATGCATATATTTTCTTATATTTTATTATCTTCACACATCAAAGGTTTTAGACAACTTAATAGTTCCCATACAAATAATAAATTTCTTCTTCATGTGGGCTGTGTTCAATTATTAAGTGGCTTTTGAGGTCTCAATATTTTAAAGGAACTGTCAGAGGAACTTAAAGCAAAATGTGGCAATCCTATTCCTGGAATAACTCTTCCATTTCAGTTTATCATATTTATTCAACTTTAGTAGGCATTGTTTTTTAATGTAGAGAGACATGACTAATTCAGAATATTTCAAATGGAAATGTTATCCATAAAAGCAGCTGGGAAAGCCAGAGTCTGATTTAATATTGGTAGACTGGTGAGAGAAAAAATGTAGAGACAAATTTTTATATCATGTTTAGGAAACGATTTTAAATTGTGCATATAAATCAGCCAGACCAAACTGTATCTGAAAGGAGTTCAACTGTTGGCAAGTCTATTTGAGTATGATAATGCTACTGTAGAAGGGAATCCTTCTAGGTACCAAATATTTACTGGTCACTTGTATAGGAATTGTTAATAAACTTTTTCTTTTTTTTGGTGAGATGATGTCTAGGAGATTGAACTCAGGGCCTTTGCGCTATGGTACAGCCCCAACGCTTTGTGAGTTTTGAGACAGGGCCATACCGAGTTGCCCAGGCTGGCCTTGAACTTGTAATTCTCCTGCCTCAGTATCTCAAAGTGCTGAAGACACAGTTGTACACCACCATGGCTAGTTTGATAGCAAACAATTTTAAAGCCAAAAGGATTTCATCCATTTTTTTAGGTTTTGAGGATTGAATCTAGGATGGAACACATACTAGGCAAACACTTTACCACTGAACTACATTTCTAATTCGAACTCTATTCGTTTTTACAAACAGGTATGACCATTTTAGCCATCCACTTAAATAGGCTGAGCATTTTTTCTTGTTGTTATTGATGATGGTCAGCAAGATTTATGTCATATATATATGTATATATATATGTGTGTAAATATAAGCATATATATATGGATTGAACCCAGGAACTTTGCACTGAACTATATCTCTAGCTATTTTTTTCCTTAATATTGATTTATTTGTCACTATAGGGTCTTGCTACACAGTTCAGGCTCATAGTGATGCTCCTGCCTCATCCTTGCCAGTGTTGGGATTATACGTGTGTGCCATCATGCCTGGTTTTGGGGCTGGCATGGTGTGCCCAGGATCTGGGGCCAGCACAGCATGTGGTATGGGGATTGAACTTGGGATCTTGTGCTTGATAGGCAGGTGCTTAGATCACCCCAGCCCAGCTCTTATTTACTTATTTTTTTAATTTCTCAGACAGTGTTTTGCTAAGTTTTGTAGGCTGGTGTTGAATTTGTGATCTTCCTGCCACAGTAATTTCTTTAGATAAAATTAATATCATGGCTACAATTTAATTCTAATATGGTAAAAGAAGCAAGTAGAAAAAGCAATTAATTAATTACTTGGTAGTACAATGCAATCACACATGGCATTCCCTATCATTCAGTTTGGCAGGATTTGAAAGAAGTATTAAAACTCTTCCATGAATATGCGTATGCCACAGGTACTTGTGTCAGGACCATATTAGAAGGTGTATTACCATAATGGTGTAAGCACTATTAAAAAATGCTGAAAAAATAAGTAAGAGAAACAGGATAAAATACCTGATTTGGAATCTTTAAACACAGATACAACATGACGTAGAAAATGGGTCAGCTGTTCAGCACTCTTTGAATTTTGGTTTTTGGGTGTGATGTCTTCATGGCACCAAAGTGGACCAAATGCCCTTAAACAGAACACATGACATGTAAGAAATACAGTTGTTGGTGTACATTGTAAAAGTCAGATATAAAGTTCTTACTCTGAGGGTAATGCATACATGTGTGTGTGTATACATATATATATTTGGTAAATTTTAGTTAATTGGGTGTATATTTCAGCCTTATAAAGCTGTAGTGCACACTCAAAACCTACCTAGCTAATCTGTGTACACATACATTTACATTTTTCTATTTCAAGCTAAATTTATTTAAAAAAATTACAATCTTTTTCACCAGACAGTGTTTGGCATACTGGAGATGTTAAACTGTCGTTGTTAAATAAGTGATATAAAATGCTAAACAAGATATATATTTAGACACAAACTCACTGTTCACATCCTAGCATTTGCAGACAGAAGAGTTTTTCTTTTTAATGTGTCTAGTACAGAGTCAATAGGGTTTCCCTACATAGATTGGACTCATAGTGATTCTCCTGTTTTCAGCCTCCCAAGCTCTGGGATTACAAGTGTGTGCTACCTACCACACCCAGTCTCAGTTGCTGTCTCAGTGCACCCCAGAGGTGGGGCTGGCACATAGACATGAGGATTTTATCAGGATCACATCATTAAGGTACCAGATACCATGGAATGAAACTGACAACTTGACTTCTCTTGTCTACTTGGTTTTTAATAGTAATGGTGAGAGAATTTCTGAGAATAACCCTTCCTCACACGTGGTATTAGATGGTCTGTGGTAACAACATCTATCCTTTGTATAAACATCCAGGTCTCCAAAGCATGCTGGATGTGCACACAGCCTGTCCTTGGGCACCGTCAGCTATCCTTGCGGTATGTTGAACCCTACATTGAGCTGGGCGTGCTATAAAATAATCTGAATTGTTGATCAAGGAAAGAAAATGCTTCTTTTGTACTGTTTGCATGTAATACTGCATTAGTTAAAGAAGAAAGATTATGTAAGACATTATACAACACGCATACAAACTAGATTTCCAGAACCTAATTCACTGAAAAAGGAAAACGCACCTCCAGGTAAGCATGTCTTTTATAAATGATGGTGCTCAGGGTACTAGAAATTCTGAAGCCTTAACAGAAAAATGATTAATTGGAAGAATTAGACAGTGGTTCTCAACCTGTGGGTCGCGACCCCGGTGGGGGTTGAACGACCAAAACACAGGGGTTGCCTAAAGCCATTCCAAATTGTAACTGTAGCAAAATTACAGTTTTGAAGTAGCCACCAAAATTATTTTTTTGGTTTGGGGTCACTGCAACATGAGGAACTGTATTGTGGCGTCATGGCATTAGAAAGGTTTGAAATTAGAAGATTTGAAAAAACAGGAGGGCTTATGGTTTTCCTTGATTCTAAGGTATGATTAATTTGATACTCCTTTTCACAGGGACATTTCCATTTAATTTCCTGCTTCTGGTTTCTGACCATCATTAACAAATTGCTTTTTTTTTTTTTTTTGTGGAGCTGGGGTTTGAACTCACAACCTTGCACTTGCCAGGGAGGCACTTGTGCCATAGAGATATCTCCCTAGCCCCGCAAATGGCTCTTTGAACCAGATGAACAAACAGTGAGTGGTTCCCTTAGAAGCTGCTCCTGGGTTAGTTACGGCTAATATCCTTGGTTTCCAGGATAAAATTCTTTGGCAAGTCTCAGAACTCCCAAATGCTGGCAGCTCTAATAGATGAACAAAGTCATACTTGTGGCAGGGTGTTGTGTTTTTTATGCCCAGAATTTCTCTGCCCATCAACCACCACATCAGTGGGATCTGATACAATGTCTACCAGTCTGCCTTTTATGCAGACCTCCAGCAATTTCAACTTAGAAAATAGGAATTTGTTAGAAATCCAAGATCACTTCGCTATCTTCATGGCTGAACATGTTAGTATTTTTTCAAAAGCAGCACCATGACTTCTGATCTTCATTACCTGGTTGTCAGAAACTCAATGAGCTTGTTGGCCTTCTCATCTATCTCAGCAGCTGTGTCCACATCTTCTACTTCCTGAGTCATCTGTGGGAGGTTCCCACTGCTGCCCCCCAAACTAATACTGGAGGAGGTGGAACTGGAGCTCAGTCCTGAGTCTGGCACAGGGGAGGACTGGTCCTCTCTCAGGAAGTCAAAGCCACCTGTAGAGAGGAGGAGGAGGTTAAGAAGGGATGTGCTAGGTGTGGTTGATGCGAGCATATTTAATATGGCTGGGGATGAACATATAACAATTAGGGGAAGAAAAAACTAGACTTACGCTATTGTAATGATTACACAAGATTGACAGGTTTTCTTTGCTCATGGAGTCAGCTGTACTATGGGGTAAAGCAGTGTCTGGGAAAGTGAGGGGTTGTTTTCCACTATTGGTTTTAGTTGACTTTCCTAAAAGAGTATTTTGTATGTATTCTGTGTACATACAGGCCTGCACAAGACATGGTTCCACTGTGATGGGTCAACCACTGACCACATGTATTGTTAGCCAATTATGCTTAGAGATTAGAGTACTCATTGGGTTTTTTTTGAGACAAAGTCTCACTTTGAACTTGAACTTGAACTATGTGGCTCACACTGCCCTCAAACTCATGGTGATCCTTCTGCCTTAGTCTCTCAAATACTAGGTGTGAGGCATGATGCTGGGCTTGAGTACTCATTTTGAAAACATCAGTTACTTAATGACTGATGAGAAAGTTATATTTGATGTTTCTGAATAAATGTACTTGGAAGATAAAATTTTGCAAGTGCACTGTATATAGACACACAAATAAAAAACCACACACAGATAACATGCATATATACGTAAGACATATGTAGCATATACATATAAAACATATTACACACATATATGAATTGAACAAAGGGCCTTATACTTGTTCAAGGAGCTCTACCACTGAATGACACGTTTAGCCCCATATATTTTAATTAAATATGTTGAATGATATTCAAACAAATTGTGCAAGTAAATATCATTTTTATTACATATTGTATTTTCTTAATGTTCTATATCTTTGACTATATTGTGGGTTTGAAAATATATACAGGTCACCATCTCTTTTTAGTAAACATAAAAAGTCCTGGTGTGTCCAACAGATGTGTCAAATTAGGAGGAACTCTGGGTTAGAATGGCACTCTGCTGCTTGCCATATAATTTCAGAGTCTTTGTAGTTCTTTGTGCCTTCGCTTCCTATTACAATGTGAGAATAATAGTCTCCATGTAGGATTTTACTGTGCATTTTAAAACATGGTTGGAACTGGATGTTCAGTAATTGTTAATAAAGAGGGGACATTTTCCACCAACTGTAACCTACTCTTGTGTGTGATAAATTCAATCATGTTAGCTATCTGTTGTTTGTGTACATTTTGTAGTAAATCCCTGATCTAAGTTGCATATAGTACACCAATGGTATAATAAATGCAAAATTAATACACGTAGAGGGACACAATGTGACAGAAACTATAATTTTCTCAGCCTAAATCTATATCCATGTTCTCAGGAGTTCAAACAACTGGAATTCAAAACAAAACAAAGCAAACAAAAAAGAAGCCTGGGAGTGGTAGTGTACACCTGTACTTGGAAAATTGATACAGGAGGATCACTACAAGATTGAAGCCAGTCTAGGGTACATAGTGAGTTCAAAGCCAGTCTGAGCTACATAATGACACCCTTTCTAAAAAACAAACAAACAAATTAAAACAACAACAAAAATAATAACAACAAAAAAAACCCCACAACAACCTACAAAACCAAACCAAAACAAAAAAATTCTCCAAATAACCAATCAGAACTTTTCAGTCATCTATCATAGAGTTCTATGTTTCTTAAAGGCTACTGATACTTTTCAGTTAAGCATAGCTTGGCTCAAAATAAAGAGCTGATACTCAGGTCAGTGGGTGTTACATGTCAGGGTTAATCATGACTTCATATTTGTTTTTTAAAAAATTATTTATTTATTTTATATTTGTTTTTTAAAGAGTTAATGAACCTCTGTTACAGAACAAGACAGTGCTGAACAAAAAAAAAATAAACACAAGGCACGTCTTTTTCATTGCAACGAAGTACCTGGTGACACATGAGATGCTATAACATCTCTAGTACTAATGCAATGTATAAAATGATTGGGTATAAAAGTAATCCTGTGGATTTCTGGTACTGGAATTAAAAAAAAAATTCTGTGAACTAGTATTCACCATCACTTTAAAATATTTCAGCATTATCTGGGTATGCCAGCACATGCCTGTAATCATAGTACTTTGGGGGCTGAGGCAGAAGGATCACAATTTTGAGCCCAGTTTTGGGGCTTGTAGGTTAACTCAGTGGTTTAAGTGCCTGCGTGGGGAATCTCAGTCAGGCACAGGGGTTGGCAGTTCAATTCCCAGACCCACACTTAAGGCAGCCTGAGCCAGCCAAACAAACAAACAAACAAACAAAACATCCTTCTTGACTTTTTGGGCTGGATTAAGGCAGTGGATTAAGGCACCCGCAAGCAGGCCCCGGGGGCCCTACCCCTGGGGCACACTGAAATGGCAATTGAGACTAGGTGTGGTGGCACACACCAGTAATCCCAGCTCTTTGGAGGCTGCAAACAAGCAGATCACTATGTGTCTGATCTAGTAGAGAGACCCTGAACACCCTGTAGACCCTTCCCTAAAATACAAAACAAAACAAAACAAAAACAAAAACAAAAAAAGCAAAGCAATTTTGAGCCCAGTGTGGACAACTTAGTGATTTAGAAAGATCTTATCTCAAAAGGAAAAAAAAAAAATCAAATGCTACTATTCTAAATGAAAGTCATATAATCAATCCTTTTAAGCAAGTTTGTGTGAGGAGCTATGACTTCTATGGAGAAAATCCCTAGATTGTCCTGAGATAGAAAATCCTGGCATAGGAGACTGAATCCTTGTTTCTTGCTCTCTCATTCTGTGGTGCTCTAGACTGATGATCTTCACCAGGGAACATTTTAATTTCAATAAAATAATAGGACAACAATAATAACAAGGAAGAAATATATTTGAAAACATCCAATGGTGGAAAAGGCTCTTTAGAAGCAAGTTCACACCAAATGAAATGGTGCATATTTACTGTGCTATTACTTTATCCCTTGGAAAGCATGACAGAGGTTAACTTGGCTTCCAGTGACACCCCCAGTCACCTTCCATTTGGGACTCTGCCCCAGGCTACTTGCCATTTCTCTTGTTACCTGTATAGAGATATTCTGGTTGATAAGCTGGCTGGACAGTTAGAGTCTTAGTTTCACTCATCTCTCGGGTCTGCAAGAGGACGGAGGCGATGGTATGAAAGCTACTATTGCAAGATAGGGCAATCAGGAGGTGAAGGAGCAACTTTTTGCTGTGCTCAAAGACTTCAGGCCGGTAATGGTCCAAACCTGGAACAAAACAGTGGAATTTCTGAGTATAAACAAACATTAAGCTGAGTTAGATTCCACACATGATAAAGATTCCAAGATACTCAGGAGGGACATGTTGAAAGAATGTTTAGTTTGCTTTGAAATTGTTTGGGTTATCAACATAAAGAAGCTGGGTTCAGGAAAAATAAAATACTTTGTTAAAGTATTCTCATAAAATGCTGGTAGCCTGACTTTTTTTGGCCTTTCCACACCATTTGTTTTTTTTTGTTTTGTTTTTTTTTTTTTATAATTTTTTTATTTTATTTATTTATTTTTTTCTTGTTTCAGAACCTTTATTTGTTTATTCACTCATTTTTATGGCTGGCTCAGCCCACCCCAAGGGCAGGGCTGGCGCAGCATGTGGTGCCGGGGATCGAACTGTGGTCCCTGAAGCCACCCAAGCTTTCCCAAGTAGGCGCTTTAGACCACTGAGACATCCTGCCGGGCCCTCCACACCATTTGATGTGGTTTCTATTCCTTCTTCTTGTAATGTTCCCATCCCCAGACCTCACTGTTACTGAAGAATTACTCATCTCACTCTGACTGGTCCTCCGGCTGGCTTTTCTTTTCATGTTTGCTCTTCAGTTTGAGTATCTGAAACTGAGTGCTGTGCTTCATATGGCTTTCTGCACTGACTGTCTCAGGGCTTTAAAATTATTTCATCTGTCAAGAATCCCCAAAATAGCCCATCTTAACTTCAGTATCTTTAGCGATACAGCATTAATATTATTTATAGTATTATAGAAATATGATGATTTCACACAAACACTAATCAAATGAAATTCTGCAGAGCAGATATCACCAGAAGTCAACAAATAATGGAAGGACTAAAGATTTCAGAAATGAGGCCAACTGATAGCAATGTGAAGGAACTCTCTATGAGTTAACTTGGCTCAAATTCCACTTAAAGTTGGTCTTACCTAAGAAGACAGCATGAAGTAACAAGGGTAGATGAAGAGCCCAGTCTTCTCTTACACTATGATCCACCACCATCTCCGTCATAAAGATCACAGCAATGTTGCACCTGATCAACAAGATTATAAAACTAATGCAATTTCTGATAACAAAAACACATCACTAGATCATCAATTCATAGCTAAATACAACTGTTAAGGCTTACTGAAGAATTATGCTCAGATTTTTTAAAAAAATGCATGGGTTCAGGGTCTCATTACAAGCTGGGATTACAAGTGTGTGCCACTGTGCCCAGTCTTGGTTATGTTCTGATTTATTCCACAGAGATAGAGTTTAATTTCTGACAGCACAGAGAAACAAAGAGGAAACATCACTTAAGCTCATTATATATCAGGCAGCCAACTGGTCACAAGATACTAAGGGCTGAAGGTAATGGAAGACAAGTCTCTTTTTTTGAGTCATACCATCTAAAAACCATCACATAATTTATACCCATATTAAGATTACATTGAAGAGCCGGGCGTGGTGGCTCACGCCTGTAATACCAGCACTTGGGAGGCTGAGGCAGGAGGATTGGTGCGAGTTCGAGACCAGCCTGGGCTACAAAAGTGAGCTCAAGGCCAGCCTCAACTGCATAGCGAGACCCTGTCTCAAAAAGACTAAAAAAAAAAAAAAAAAAAAAAAAAAAAAAAAAAAAAAAAAAAAAAAAAAAAAAAAAAAAAAAAAAAGATTACATTGATTGAAGAAAAATTCAAAGGCCACAATATGACTCTGCACATTGGTTAACATTTGACCAAACTGCTAATAAGCTAGGAGCTGACACTTGAGTCAGGCAGGGTTGCACTGGCTTAAGTCTCTTCACCTGGGGAGACCTGGAACAGGTTTCCCTTCTTAAGATGAGCTCTCATTTCCCCACAGTTACACAGTGCTCACCTGTGGAGCGGGCCCCGGGGTGTGATTGTCTCTGGCAAATAGTCAACCAGTGGGGCCCAGCACCCTCCTGTGCACGGCATTGGTAAAGGCTGTGGCTGTTTGGTCTCTGTAATAGTCAACAACCAGCCCGTGTAGGGAGAGATTGGGTCATCTGTTGGGTGAGAAAAAGACATGGTTTTTTTCTAGAAGACATTTTCATTTTTCCTACTTGGTGTTTTTAGAAAGAATCTTACAAATGCATGCTTATAAAAAATTTTCTAAATGCTCAATTTAGTGAATATGAATTACATGATCAAGTGGCCCAGATTTCATTAGGTAATTACTTGACTAGCTATTATTTGTGTAACTAATTTATAATTATTCATTATAGAGCCAAGACAGATACAGATAAAAAGAAAATGTTATGTGAATTCCCACCACCAAGAAAACTTCTTCCTTTTCTAATCTTCTCCATTGGGTTTTATTTATTTAATTTTTTCTTTTTTTATGGCTGGCTCAGCCTGTCCTGGGAATGGGGCTGGCACAGCATGTGGTGCTGGGGATCAAACAGTGGTCCCTGTGGTTGCCTAAGCTTTCCTAAGCAGGTGCTTTAGACCGCTCAACCATCTTTCCAGCCCTTCTTCATCATGTTATAATGCTTTATTTGCAGTTTCCTCAGGGTGAGAGCCTTAGAGTTGCCCCTGACTTCTCTGTCACATGCCACTTCAACCTACTATCATGACAGTAGTGATAAGTACTAAAATAGCAACATTAGGCACTAATAATGGGTAATAAACAGGTATTGTTCAGTACATAAATATATTAACAGTTCCCAAATAGGTAACTATTATCATGCTTGTTTTATAAAGGGGAAATATAAGCTAATTATTATTAACAACTTACAAGTATTTGTGCCCTCAGACTATATCCAGCTTTGGGCACTTTCCCCAGTCCTGCTGTGCCTCTTGAGTCTTTGCTCTACCCCTCTTTCCTGCAAAGGTCCCTTACTTTCATCCTTGTCCTTTTACACTCTGTTCCACAGTGCAGCCTCAGAAATCTTTTTAAAACAACTGTGCTAACATCTCTCTGGTGAATGTTCAGCAATCTTTTCTTTTTCTTTCTTTGAATAATTAAATAAATACTTCTGTGATACAAGTTCAGACTCATAGTGATCTTCCTGTCTCAGCCTCCCCAGTGCTGCATTACAGGCATGCACTACCACACCTGGTTGGGCTGGCATGGCATGTGGTACTGGGGATTGAACTCTTATCCTTGTGATTATGAGGCAGGTGCTTAGGCTGCTGAGCTATCTCCTCATCCTGTTCAGCAGTTTTAGTGTTTAATCACCTTTATACTGAAAATGAAACTCAAAATCTACATTGTGGCCTTAAGACTTTGCAAGATCTACCTGGTCATCCTCATTTATTTGTGTTTTGGCCTCTGTCCAGCCTCAAGACCTTCAAACTGACTGTTCTGGCTGGAATGTTCTTCCCCACACAGTTGCTTGATTTTATTCAGTTTTCTGCTCAAATGCTGCCTCATGACAGAGGATTCCCCTAACTGCTCTGTTTAAGTCCACCCAACCCCAACCTCAATCACTCTTCATTCTTTCTTTTTGGCTGGCTCAGCCCACTCTGGGGGCAGGGCTGGCAGGGCATGTGGTGCCAGGAATCAAACCGTGGTCCCCTGTGTCTGCCTAAGCTTGCCTACGCAGGTGTTTTAGACCACTGAGTTATCTTGTTGGCCCCACTCTTTACTCTTCACCTTGCCTCAGATTTTATCCCTCACATATCTGCTCCCTTCAGTCTCCTGCAGAGTGGGGTCTTTCTTATTTTGTTTCTTGGTATTTATTTCCCTTGTGCTTACAATAGTATCAGGCATGCAGTAAGGGATCAATAAATATTTGCTTAATGAATGGACTTTATCAACAATATATTTTGGGTGAGCTCAAGTTTCTTGGAGTTACTTCTTATGGTGCTCTCATAGCTCTTGGCATTTAAGACAAGTACTTCCAGTGGGCGCCATGTGGTAACACTCAGGCATGTGATATCAGACAAGCTGGCTTAATTCTGAGGTAGATTTAATGCATTAAAAAGAAAGATGTATCACATTATCTTTAGAATTTCTCTCCAATTATAGTACTTTTCTTGATTGTGCTTCTGAAAGGCAGCAGGGATTCATTTTGAGAAACACATCATTGGGTGTTGATGTGTGAACATCACAGAGTATATTTCTGCAATCCTTGATATAGCCTACCACACATTGAAGATATCTACTATGGCCTCCACTGTTTATGGGATGTGTCACTGACCAGCAGGTTAATACACGGTCATGATTGTAGATGACTCAATGCTACTGGTCTTCCTGACTCATCCACTTCATTCTATGTCAGTGGTGAATCTATACCATGTACATTATGTTTTCCTTTTAAGGCAAAAAATGTTAACATATGAGTTGCTCTTCCTTCCTTCCTTCCTTTCTTTCTTTCTTTCTTTCTTCAGAATTTATTTATTTATTTATTTATTTATTTATTTTTATGGCCAGCTCAACCTGCCTTGAGGGTAGGGCTGGTGCAGCATGTGGTGCCGGGGATCGAACTGCGGTCTCAGCAGCTGCCTAAGCTTTCCTAAGCAGGTGCTTTAGAACACTGAGCCATCCTGCTGGGCCCCATGAGTTGCTTTTTCCACACTAAAACTTCAGTACTTAGGTTTAACTGCAGCATTGGCAGTTTGTGATAAATAAGTAGGGTCTGATTTGCAGTTTGGCACTTGGTCTCTAAAAGGTATGCCATTACAGTTCTATGCCATGAAGACTGCTGTGCTGGACTGCCAATTGGTGATCAATTTTTAACACACAGATGAACTGAACCAACATGGTGCTGGGTGTGGGAGGCCCATATGAGGATCGCTGTCAGCAGCATAAGAGGTAGAACAGGAGAGGAAGGAGTTTAGAAGCTATAGGAAGCTATCAGGGAGCTGTTGGTTCTCTTTGAGGAGCTTGTCATCATGGCTTTCCTGATGAACTTGGTTGTGCTTTTTGTTGAAGGAACTCAGGACCTAACCTGCTGAGAATAGCTTCGATTCACTTTGGGGAGCTCTGGTCTTCACCTTGAGCATTGCTTCCTGGATACAGAGAGGAAAATGGTGCACTGCTCAGTTTCCTGGAGAAGCTTGTCGTGTTGGCTTTCCTGATGGGAGCTCAGCTGTTCTCACTGTCAGAGGAGCTCTGCAACTCAATGTTGCTGAGGGTGGCCATGTTAATTTTCAGGGAGCTCTGGTCTGACTTTGAGTATCACTTCCTGGCTCCAGTTCAGGTCCCTCAGCCTGCGAGCACAGATCCTTCATCCTGCTGGCACAGACTTTCTAGGTTTCACCTTTAGGCCTTCCCATTGCAGATCCATGAAACAGCCCTGAGTTGGACTTGTGAGAGGCATTTTCTAGGTCTTCAGCTGTTGGATTCATGTAGGACATTGCTGTGGGAACCAGGCCCTTAGCTGGGTTCTTTGGTCTTGTGTGTGTAGACAGACTTTCTGTATTCTTTCTTTATCACTCTTTGGGTGACTATTATAAAATAATTCCATAAGTTATGTGTCCTATATTGTTCCCCTTGCAAAATCCAAACCACAATAATTGCTCACAACCATGCTGCTGAGTCATGTGAGTTCTTTTTTTTTTTTTTTTCTTTTCAGTACCGAGGATTGAACTCAGGACCCTGTGCTTGCTAGGAAAGTGCTTATTCTACTGAGCTATCTCCTCGGCCCTTTCATGTGAGTTCTGACTCTCAGTAAATTACTCATATTCAGCAAATTAACCTCTTGGATGGCTGTCTAGGATTAGTTAACTGCAAAACACACACCTAAATAACTGACCACTCTTTAGTAAACTCTAAAGGAGAACAAAAAGAGAAGATTATTAAAGAATTGTTTTAAATCTCAAGGTTTCTGTTAGGAAAGGACATACTATTCTTAGTTTCAGGGATATTCGCAGGCACATAATTTAATCAGCAGAAATGTGCTCAAAAGGATTAAGGCAGCCTAAATTTGGTTTTCTACAGTTAGCTGTAAACCACTGAGAGTTTCACTGTGAAATCAAATCCCACGGTGGGTGAGTACACTGGCAAAGCTTTAAACGTCAATCTACTCTCAAGGTAGTCTGAAAGGCTAAAACGCAGCAATAATTTTCTAATGGGATAATTTCTTACTAGCTTTTTCCCAACTCTGCATCACCAGGGAAAAATGCCAAGAATATGAAAATACAGGATTGGGTGGTACTTCAAATTTTATAACTCTGATCCATCTACTCTGGCTTTTTTTTTCTTTTATATGGTGACTGTAAGTTCAACTGTAGGGTTGAATTAAATGACAATTTATATTCATGGGACCATTTTAGTAATCAGATTAAGGATAATCAAAGCATTAACTTTCCATTTTCCAACTATCTGAATTCCATCTGGAAGCCACAGCCCATTGATACTTACTTTTATCCTCATCATATGATCCTCCAGAGCTATTGCTGTATCTTGATTCTAGGCGGGTATGGGCTCTGATGACATTACTGAACCTTTGAATACAAGAAAAACCATTATGGAATAGTGACATGCGTTTAGGAATGCTAGTGTGCATAAGCAGATACTGTTACCTGGCAGCTGATTTTTTGATAGCTAGTTGTAGTGAAGGTACTTTTTAGGAAGAGAGAACAATTGCACTAGAAACATTCCTTTTTCCCTTGAGAGGACCAGAACTTCTCTTGATAACAACAAAAAGTTCAGACTTGGAAAGATAACAATTTTAAGACTAACATTTTAATGGAAATTAAAGAAAAATGGTAAAACATGCTTTGGAAAGAAATGGGCAAGATGTCGAACAAGATGATTCCATTACTTACAGAGCATGGCAACAAGTAGATATTCAGTAGCATTTGTTGACTCTTTGAACAAGTGAAACTGGGTAGAGTCAGAAATGAAGTTTTATCACATATATTGGGTTATACCTAATTTAAGGTTCTCCAAAACACAGCCTGAGAATGTTCAGGAAAAGGTACCAGTTATGACATAGTCATATAACCAGAGGAACTCTTCTTTGGTCTCTTTTCTCTAGTAGGTTGCTTAAAAAAATATTGATGGCTAACTTTATATACATTCTCTAACTTAATTTGGCATACTCATTTTTGAGATGAGTATTATCTGCTTTACAAATGAGGAAACTGAGACTAAAGTTGCATAGCATGTCCAGTGTCAACTATAGATAAGTAGGTGGCAGTACAGGGACAATTTTGGAGTTATCCTGTCTCTCAGGAGGCAGAAATATGATTTTAAGACTAAGTTCTTAAAATTTGAGGGACACATGTTTTGATTGTGTATATATAAACAGCACAGTGTACCCCATATGTATACATAATTACTATGTGCCAATTAATAATAAAAGTGTATTAAAATAAGAATAGACTGAGCCTTAATTCACTAGTTCCATGATAGTGACCAAGATTTTTTTTTTTTTTTGTCTTTTTGAGACAGGGTCTTGCTATGAAGTTCAGGCTGGTTTTGAGCTCACTTTTGTAGCCCAGGCTGGTCTCAAACTCACATGGATCCTCCTGCCTCAGCCTCCCGAGTGCTGGGATTACAGGCATGTGCCACCACGCCCAGCTAAGATTTTTAATATTTTGGGAATTCTACTTCCAGATCTGCCAAAAAGGAATCAAGATGATATTTCATCTTTTATTTTGTGGGGAACAAAAAGAAATGAGTGAAAACATTTGTTTGACTTTTTTTGGCTGTGCTGGGATAGAACCCAGACTCACTCATGCTAGGCAAATACTCATCAGCTACACCTCAAGCTGAAATGGTGCTCTATATTTATTTTACATAAAGAGATATATAGTGGATTTTATCCACTAAACACACACACACACATATATGTATATATGTATATATATATATGTGTATGTATATATATATGTATATATGTATATATCTATGTATATATATATACATATATATATAGTCACAGAAAAGGACTAAATGTAGGGATAGGAGGTCTCATATGTATATATATATATATATATATATATATATATATATATATATACACATATATATATAGTCACAGAAAATGTATGTGTATATATATATATATATACATATATATATATAGTCACAGAAAAGGACTAAATGTAGGGATAGGTGGTCTCATAGGTAGAGAAAATATTGGAAGAAAGCCTTATTAAACATTAAAAGTTAATGGAGACTTACTCCATTAGCTGGAGTAAGTCGGTTGGTTTACAGGCTGCCTCTGCCTCTGCAGATTAGGTTTAAGTGATCAGAATGACAAAGGCAAAGGAACTAAGCTCTGGGAAGGGCTCAGGTAGTGTGATTAAAATAAACTACTTAATCCTTAAACCTCCCCCTCAGCCCTCACTCCTCATCTTAGTCTCCATCAAACAACAAGAAAGGCCTTAAAAATCAGAAGAAATCCATGGGAAGGATCAAAGACAGCCAATCGAATTCCAGGAGCCTACATGACAGGGAAAAGGAACCCAATAAAAGGAGCTGCAGACAAGGGATTAATGAGTATTTTCCTTTTGAAACTCCCTACTTGTCCAGAGTAGATCACAAGAGGTCTCTTCCCCCATCTTCAAATACATTGTCAGCTTTTAGAGTGTGCTTTTTTAGTTCTTTAATGATACTAGGTTTAGGATCACCTGGAACAGAGCAATGGGATAGTGTGGCATCCTTTCTTCCCTAGACATTACATAGGGTTATCTAATAATACCAAAAACCTCAAATTAAAATAGGTATGCCCCCTACATTCCTGACTGAGTAAAACGATCTCATTAAAAACAGACTAACACTTAATTTCTGGAATTCTGGAAGATGTAGAGCATAGCTGTCACAAGTGTGTGGAGAAGTAAGATTTCAGAAAAACAGTCTTTTGTGGCACTCAGATGCCTACCTTGTCCCTGGTGTAAAACCTCAAAGACACCTCATGAGTAGTTTGGAATTGCTAGAGTACAGAAATGCAACAGATTTTGCTTTTCTTTACTTTGATATTTTCAACAGCAGCGCCTCTCCATTGTCGTATGTTTCCCAATAACTTCTAACATTCTTTATTATCTTTTGGGCTATTATTTTGTGAAGCCATATAACAGAATATCTAGACTATCTGCTTAATTTCATACAAATCAGGCCAGGGAACAGTCTAAATCAGACTGACACTTATTAAATTAGAAAAATGACACACCTATTATCTTGTGAAGAAATTCTTTTCATATTGTGCTGAGAAATATACTGTTATGTACAGTGTATGCTGAGCTGACATCATTCAGAGACAAAAGCACAGATGAATGGATTCCCTGTCTAGAGACCTCTCTCAGGTGGACAGCTCCCTAGCAGTCATGGCTACTGACCACCTGGGGCACACAGTGTGCAGGGTCTTAGTGCTGTGGGGGCTTAGCAGGGAAGCACTGCAGAGGAGATGGAATTTCTTCCCTTTTCTTTTTTTGAGGCAGATCTAACTAAAGAAGTCTCCAGAAGACTCTAAGAGGCTGAGATGAAGAGGAGGAGTAAGAATCTTCTCCATTCTTTGTTTTGAGCAAGGTTGAAATCATTAAGCAGAGTGTATACTTGGCAAAGAAAAAGTAAAAAAATGACTCCCTAGAGCAAAATCTGTTATTACTCTGCTTTTTCAGTTGAAGAAACTAATTTGGAGCTTGGGTCCTAGAGGAATTTCAAGGATTAAGTAGATTATCTTTTGACATGAAAGGCTGATATCTTATGAAATAAATCATGAAAATAACCTGATAAAGGAAAAAATAGAAAGATAATGTTTTTGTTTTAAGTTTTATCTTGCCAATATAGTTCACATTAATGCCAAGGGGACTGCATTAATAATGCATTAAGGTATACTAGTGTATATTGGCATTATCAGTTAGGACTAGGGTGTAGTTCAGTGGTAGAGTACACACTTAGGAGGGATAAGACCCTGAGCTTATTCCCTAGCACCAAGAAGTCCTCGGAGGAACCAGTCTCCCAACGGCTATCAATTTAGATACCCATTATCTACTCTCTGTCCTTTTAACAATACAGTTATAAAGTAAGTTGCAGTGCATGCTTGGCTGGCTACACTGCTTATAGGTGTCTGGCAAAGCAGAAACAGTAAGGCTGAAGGGCATGGCAGAAGATGGTCACTGACTTCAAGGCAGTCAGGAAACAGTGAAAAAGTGACAACCCACCAGGAAGGGGCCAAGGACAAGATACAGTACCTACCATATGCCCATTCCCTTAAAAGTGACAACCCACCAGGAAGGGGCCAAGGACAAGATACAGTACCTACCTTATGCCCATTCCCTTCAACAAAGCCCCATCAATGAAGTTTCCATCACTTCCGAATAATGCCCTCAAATTCTGATCTCACAAAGGATTGATCCACTGAAAGGAGAGCCCTCAGGATCCATTCACCTTCCAAAAGCCCCACCTCTGCTGTGTGGGGGCCCATTCCACAACTTGTGAGCTCTGTGATCATTCTAGATCCAAACTATCACAGCTGCCTATGAAAAATCCTTTCACGAAGACACATGTTTGTAAGACAGGCCTTGCTCAGGGTGACTGCATTAAAATATTTATGAAGGTAATTTCTGCATGCCAAAAATATTCATATAAATTCTATTTGATATATACTCATTTTGCTAAGTTCTCAGAGTTCAACAAGACATCCTATTAGTAACTAATTTCTAGTGAATTCTTTTTTTAAGAAGACGTAATGGAAGTTATAAAACTTGCTGCATTTTTCTTCCTTTTGTTTTTGCTGAGGGTCCTCAAGGTCCTCAAGAATTAAGTTAAAGTTAATTCTGGAAGTAGCGGCACTAATGTCAGGGAATCCTGCACTTCAGTCTTACTGTGTTCCAGTGCTCAGGAGGAAACCCTGAAAAAGCACCAGGGGCATTTCTGTCTACATGAACTGTTTTCATGTCTTGATTCACTGCATTATTTCCACAAGAATTTTTGAGTGTCTCATCTTTCTTATTAATTTCTAATTTCATGTGAAAAGGCTTACTATTTTTCATTATAAAATACTAAACTTGTAGGCAGCTGAATTAGATAGAAATATTATAGGCAGTCAGATAAGCCAGGCCCTCAAGGACAACATGGAAGACAAGGTGACTACAATTAGAGACAGACACTTCTCCACTGCAGGCTAGATCTCAAGACAAGAGTAACAAAAGCAACTACATACTTCACTAGGGATGGGCATCAGGGATTGATATTCTGAGTAGGTATCAATCACCTTGAAAGAGCCTAGAAAGAGTCACCAGCCCACACCCAACAGAAAGAGACCTTACTCTATATTCTTGCCCACTTGCTATGTGACTTGCTTTCCCATTGGATCCCGATTTTAATCAATTTCATCTGAGCAATGGTGCCTGGTATCTCATTGATTGACCACAGTTTTGTCCCACCTCATGCCCACCTAAGCCAGTTTCCATGTCTTTTCCACAACCTTAGACCCACCTCACTACCACCTCTATAAAAGTCATTGGAAGAGACAGCTTCCTGGGGATACCCACTTGGGACCCCCTTCCTGTCTCTCTTGGGCAGGAGCTTTCTTTCTCTCAATAAATATGTTTTGCTCATTACCTCTGTTTGTTCCTAAAATTCATTCTTCAGTTTTAGAGAACACGAACTCATCCCAGGTACTTTTCAGGTTGGGGATCGGTTTTCTCTGTCTCATTTGGAGGTTCCCTATTGGAGATCATTCACCCCAGATCAGTTTTTTCTTCCTGCATCAAACTGGAGGAGGATCATCCTAATTCTTTCTTAATCTAAGTCTCTTGTTTATCTCATCTGCTTTATGTCCCCAGTCTTCATAATAAACTACAGGAAAGAGGGTTTTAGAGTTTTACTTCTATGTAGTTTGGAGGCAATGAGAAGACAAGGATACAGGGAAGAGAAACATCACTACAGAGATGACGTGAAGGGAGAAGAGACTTCGTCTAGCAGCAGCAGGTGGTATTCTTGGTTAACTGAGACATGACAAGACAAAAATAAAATAGGAATAATGTTTGGTGGTGTTTTGAGTATAGTTGTTTCCCCAATTTCATGCAGTTTAATCTCCTAAATCTTATGTGAATGGTATTAAGAGGGTGGAACCTTAATCCCCCTACTACGTTTAAAGGTAGGGCCTTTGGAAAATGATTAGATTAGATAAGGTCATTAGAGTGAAACACTAGGATCAAATCCAGGTAGTTCTGTAAAAAGACAGAGACAGGGAGAGAGCAAGAGAGCTAGAGAGAGACAGAGAGAATAAGAGAGAAACAGAGGGAGAGATACAGAGAGACAGAGAGACAGATGGATGGATGGATGGATGGACAGCAAGCAAGCGAGGAGACAGATACAGATACACACTATGGTGTGAATTCATCTTGGGGTAGGGGCTATTTTCCCAGACCACATACATTTTGGATTTCCAGTCCTCAAAAATGCCAGACAAAAATCTTATTCTCCCTATAAGTTATACTATGTCAACTATTTCTTTATAGTAACAGATACCTAATACAATGTTTCATAGAGCTTACCTTCTATGTAAGGACAACTACTCTGTAAGAAATTATTCAAGAATCAGATTGCACATTTCTCATGTCAAATGCCTTCTAGTTCCAGGCAGTTTGGGTCCACTAGCAAAATAATTAGTATTTTTTTCTGAAGTTCTGGGGCACATGGGATTCAGGCACCATAATGGAAGTCCTCCCTATTTTTCTTTTTCTCTGACTTGGTACAGAAAAATACTGTTAATTTTAGGGATGTACAGGGCAGAGTTGGAAAGTCAGTCTATTTTCTAAGGACAAAGGATTTCAGTGTTTGTATAATTTAGGTTGGGAAACCTCACAAGCTTGTGTTGACGCTTTTGTACACATTACTGCTGAAGTTGTGCAGGGTGGTAAACCAACTTTGTGTGCCAACCTTTCATCAGATTCTTTCAGTATCTTATTCTCTTCAGCATCTGGGAAACTGTCCTGGCCGGCAACCACTGTATTGCTGCTGGAGGTGGTTCCTGTGGATGCAATCAGAAGATAATTAGCAAAAGAGGCATACGGTGGGCTCAGCGTTAAATCTCAAGTAATAACAGGGAAGGACTGCCTGTAAAATGCTGTGTTTGAAAAGTTCCTTATATCTTTTACACAATGTCAAACATTCCATGTGAATTTCTAAGCTGACACTACTGAAACAAGAGAATTTTAGACATCTGTTATGGTTAATGGCTTCACTCCCTTATAAAGTGAGACTACAACATTCCTGAACCCTTTACTGCCTAGCCACTTAGGTAATAAGCTTATTTACAGCGGCCAGCCCTGCTGTAGCTGCTGCAGTATTTTTGGTAGCTTTGTACCAGAAACTTAACCAATGCTCGTGAAGCAAGTCCAAGTACCCAAAGCTCACATTGCTCTGGTAGCCAGGAGTAGGGTAAAAAGAAGGCATAGAGACCAGGGGAAGAAAAAAGCTTATAGGTAGTAACAGTACCAGGCAAGTGGGAGTGCAGTTGGCCTCAATGCACTGAGAAGGATGGTGTGCTTCAGGAGGGATAAGAGCGCCTGGGGCAAGTATCCCACCCCCCATGTCTAAGTTATTTTTAAGCCATTTTCAAGTGAACATATCCACAGGAACTAAACAAAGGAACAGAACAGACACATCCTCAAACCCTTTCAGTGATCCACAGAAAGGAAAATCCAGAGACCTATGTCAAGGTGTGAGCCCAGTCACCCTGGTCCCTACCGGAAGCTGCTGCAGAGGCCTTGCTGCTAGCTGTGAAGCGGTAGAAGGGTGGGTTGTCACAGTGCTGGACTATGGGGTTCACTGGCTCGGTCTGCTGGAGCTCAAAGAGAAGCTCTTCCATGGTTTGGATGGTGTTATTACGGCATAAGTATATTGCCACCTTTTTAATCTGAGCAGAAGAAAATTAATAAACAAGAGATATTTGTCAGAGCCCATGAACATGCTGGGACTTGAAACATTTGCATTAGGATAACATGTTATCATCTGAGAACATGTCCCAATAGTTGATATTGCTCTATCCTAGGATGATGAAGGTGTTTGGATTAATATTCACCTGGTTGCTAGGTGTGATGGCGCGTAACTGTAGTTCCAGCACTTGGGAGGCTGACAAGAGGATCACTACAAGCTCAAGCCTGACCTGGGCTACTGAGTTCAAGGTTATTCTGAACTGCACAGCAAGACCCTGTCTCAACCCTTCCTTCCCAAAACAAACACAAACCAAAAATTTTTACCTTGCTATATAAGCAGGTCTGACAGGAGTGTGTTGTAGATGCCTTACCTTTTCTAACAGTTTAATTTAAAATACGTACCCTTCAGACCCAATGATTCAGTCTGTGCTAAAAACTTGCCATCAAAGGCCTTATCTTTAGAAAGAATTTTGTTTATACAAGCCCTGGGAAAAACTGCTAGCTAGTTTTGTTTAAGAAGGAATCCAGTCTCTTTTTATCCTCTTCTCTCCTACAAACAAGTGGATTTTAGCTGTTTTTAAAGTTTAGATGTTAAAAATAACTCTGAATTAATGCTTTGCATTACTGGAGGCCTTACAGTCTAATCTAAGGCTCATGTGGTGCACGGAGTCTGTGTGTCTCAAAACAGTAGGAAGGAAGGCAAACTCTCACAGACACTACTGCCAAGGAAATGCCTAGCGAGTCCACATTTTGAAATGTGGGGATCTGTTGATCTACCAACTTCAAACACAAACAGTAAACATCAACCATCTCTGGTTACCTTTTGTAAAGAAAAATCAGGATTCTTCTTTTCTTTCTACTTCAAAATTATCAGAATGTATATATGAAAACATCTTTATAATAATGAAAAGCTTTACCTTTGATCCTTTATAAGCTGACATTATGTTTGTAACTGTCAGAAAAATGTTTATTCCTTAATTTACAGGTTTCTGTGTCCTCAGGGTTAGGGGATGACAGAACTCAGTATCACAGACTGTCTGCAGCTCAGGCAGAAGGCAGTATGTGGACAAACTCTCAGGAGATGACTATGACTGGCAAAACTTGACAGCTCTATTTTATGTTATTTTATTTTTTTCATTTGTGTATTTGGTATAGGGTCTCACTATGCAGATTAGACTCCTGTTGATCCTGTTTTCAGCTGCCCCAGTGCTGGGATTACAGGCCTGTGCTATCATGCCCAGAATCTGTTGCCAGCTCAGCATGCCCTGGAGGCTGGGCCACCCAAAGATTGAACCCTGGTCCCTGTGCTTGCCAAAGCAGGCACTTAGTCCATTGAGCTATCTTGCCAGCCTGACAACTCTGTTTTAATAGGAGCTGAGAGCACATATTCCCCCGCCGCCACCCTAGCTTTGGTACTAGGGATAGAACTCAGGACCTGTGCTTGCCAGGCAGGCACTTATACCGCTGAGCTATCTCCCCAGCAGAGAGCACATTCTAACTTGCAAGTTGCACATAGAAGCCCCATCAAGAAAGCCTGAGACACACTTACATAGGGCAAGAGTATGGTGTCACTGCTGACCCCGCACAGACTGATTAGGAACTGCAAGGTGATCCTTAGATTGTTGCTCCATTTCTCATTGTTGGCTAATGCATTCCAAGCATTTTCCATTTCTGGTCCAGGAACTTCATCCCCATACTACAGCAAACAAAATAAATGTTTGACAATTATGAAGATGCAAAATGTGTGATAGAAAGTGGTTTTGAAGGCCATGGCCATCTAAAAAGCCATCAGAAGGGAGAAACACAGTCTGTACCAGAAAGATGCCATTTTTCAGGGGAGGACAACTCATGAGGCACAAATCAGTCATGCATTATATATAAATTAAAAAGTCAGACTTACCTTGCAAAATTTTTTTATAATTTTACTACTTTTAATAAGAAATAACCATGAAATGGTTTCAAAGCACTAATTAGTAGGACAGCCACAATGCATACTGCTGTCTTCATAGTAGTTGTTCAGAGTATAAGATACAGACATGATAACTTTTCTAAACACTATTGGTGCAAATATTTCTTTTCATTGAGCTAAAATAAAGTAGTTGTATACATAGTCCAATATTTACTTTGCTATTTTTAAAAATGCATTAATATATACCTGACATAAAGTTTGCCATCATCTTTTTTTTTTTTTTTTTCTTTGTCTTTTTGAGATAGGGTCTTGCTATGCAGGTCAAGCTGACCTTGAGTTCACTTTATAGCCTAGCCTGGTCTCGAACTAGCAGTGATCCTGCTGCCTCAGCCTTCTGAGTACTGGGATTATAGGCATGTGCCACCATGCCCCTCTCCTAACTAACTGTATTGGGAAGAGGTAATGGGATTGGTCCCAGGGGCTTGTGCTGCTTGCCAAGCACTCAGCCTTAGAGCCATACTTCAATCTCAACATAACTTTTAAATTCAGCATTAAAATGAGAGCAAGTAGATTTGCACTGTTGTAGAACTATCACTGCTGTCCATTCCTAAAAATAAATACCATTTTTTCTGGTTTTACAAAATGTGGGGTTTGATTAACCCAGCATTTTCTCAGGATAGTGTTGTGCTAGCTGAGTTACCTTGGCTGTCATATACATGAGGTTATTCAGGACCAGTAATGTAGCTTCCGGAGAGCCCCAGCCATTCCCTTTCAGTCCATGCGAGGCAGTCACTTCTTCCCGGTCCTTGACTTCATCATCTGGGCTGCTGGGGCTTGATCCTGGGAGGAGTAGCCTGCTGTCTACCAGCTCGATGTTGTGCAGCCAGGGTAGCAGGTAGGTGAGCATGGTCTGACGCCCATTTGGGTGTGTTGTGGGGAATCGCTGGCTGACTTCTAAAGTGAATTGCAATGAGAGAGAGCTGTGTTATTATTTCAACAAAATAAACTAAAACACAAACATCAACTTTCTGATCAGACAGTATTTTTCACTTCTGTCCCATTTCTGGCAATCTGTGCAGAAAAGCATCACAGCACCATCAGGGTAACACAAGTTAGGCAGAATGAGCTGAGATGGAATGAGATCCACTGTTGGTGCAAGAGATGTGAGAGTGCACAAAACAAGGGATGAGGAGTCAGAGGATGCAAATGTGGATCCCCCTTACACCATAGTTTATCTAGACCTTCTCTTCAGCTTCCTCAAGGGTACAATGGGGAACAGTAGGCTATGGGGAACATGGAAACACAGTGTATTTAGAAGGGTCAGCATAGTGCCTAGCAGGCTGCTCATCATTGCTGCTTAGGAACAGTCTAAAAATGATCATTATTTTCTCAATAACCCAATGACTTAGAGTGTCTTCTCTGAAGCATTAGTTGTTAAATGTGAACTAAGGAGCTCCAAGAGGAGTAAGGCCAATTGTAAAGGTTCCCTGAAAACTGCAGAGCCTGTGTAAGGGGGCTGCTGAGTGTTGCAAGATACATGGGTCTAAAGGGCTAACCTTTCAGTCAGCTCAGCCACCTCATCATTAGTTTTTCTGATGGCATTTGTGTATCAGTTTATTGCCAGTAGTGTTTTTGATTTTATCATCTGAATCAACTTTCTACTGAGTTGCATAGACTATATGAATGCACTAGGCTCTGAAGTAATCTATTTCTTATATGTAGAGAAGAAACTGCTTTAGGGAAAGAGAAACTAGTAAGCTTCTCCTTGCCCATGTGCTATCCAGTGTGGCATGTAAACTCACCCTGAGTGTCATGGGTGCCACACAATAGGACAACACTGATGCTAGGAATTACCCTAAGATCATCTACTGGGTCCTCCAAAAGGTAACTGTAATTGATTTGGCCCTTTTCCTAAAATTAAAGTGACAATTTTCTATTTTGAAGAATATATTTAATGCTATACCCCATTAACCAGACAATACAAAACTTTTAGGTTTTATAGAGGTCAAAGTTTCATGTTTCTTTACTTTTTAAATTTAGATACTACAACTGTTGTTATGATGCATCCTTAGAGCCTTAGAAAATCAGAGCATTTTTTTATGACTATGTATTGGGCATTTTCAATGCAGGCCACTGTGCAAGGGACAGGACAAATTTACAATATGGCTCCTGCCCTCAGAAGAAAACTCTGAGCTAAGTTATGTCAATACATAACTGGGGCAAGGGAGAAAGTTTCAAATGATATAAGGATAGCACCAAATGTCAGAAGTTTGGTAGAGGAAAACGGTCTCTGACTGTAAAGATTCAGGACACTTCTAGGTGAAAGAGTTAGATTTTTGAGAGGAGGAAAAATCCAGTGAGACGGAGAGACTTAATACAATGCTACAGAAATCTGTACACATCTTGTAGCAATGATCACCTCCCAACATATTGTATAATTTGCTTGTTGATTATGTTTTGTTACATACTGTAAGATGCTGTAGCATCTCTGAGATATCCCAAGAGCCTAGATCAGCACCTGGATCGAAGAGGTATTTGTGAACAGAAAAGAAAAAAAGAAAATATCATAGATCTGGGAAAAATCCCTAGCTATTCCTCCAGAAATAAATTAAATAAGCAAAATCTGAGATCATGTTAGTGGGATGCTATGTATTTTTCCCAGCTCCTTTGGGAAGGACTTGAACAACTTGTCTAGCTACTTACAAGTAATTAGGTCATCTCAAATTACATGCACTACAAATCTCACCATAAGGTTTATAATAGTATGGGCAGTACAGACATGAGTTAGGAATCTATTACACACTCTTAATTTTTTCATGTTATTTTAACAAAGTTCTTCATAAATCAAAACAGCCCAAAGGCAAATTCATAAGAAAATATAGAAATGATTGCAACTCATTATATGGGCTTCTTAGCTTGTTAAATGTGCTGTACTATTTATCTCCTCCATCAGCAGCTCCCACTTTATTGGCTTCTCCCTCTCAGCTCATATAATGGCTCTGACATTGTTCTCGAAAATTTCAACTGCATTCCACCTTAGTTCCTATCTCTGTTTTTTTTTTTTTTCTGTCTTATTTTCCATCTTTCTCTTCTTTTGGGGGGCTGGTGGTGGTGATACTGGGGCTTGAACGAGAGAGACTGAGTTACATCTTCACCTTTAACATTTTTTTTTTTTGGAAACAGGGGCTTGTGGAATTACTTATACTGGTCTCCGCCTGCATCCCTCCTGCCTCAGCCTCCTCAGTAGCTGGGATCAGGGGTCTGTGTTACTGTGTCCAACTGACACCCTTTCTTTCTCAGCTGAGCCAGGCTGTGGTGGAGCACTTGCTCCTCTCTTGTAAATTCTCTGACTTCTTAGGGATCTATGACACTGGCTCCTGGGCATTTTACCTCCTCTCTGAAGCACACTTCCCTTCTTCTTCTTCCCTTCACCATCAAGTCTGCAGAGCAGGGTGCTAAGCTCTTTTTCTTCCATTCTGCGCTCTTTGTTCCTGACCTCTGCCACGCATGTGGCTCTCACGTTTTCTGCTCAGCCTGAGTCCCAAGTGCTGGCCTTCTCCTGACTCCAGGCTTGTCTACACATAGGAAGGACCCGATGAGGCCTACATCTAGCATCACAGGCTGCATTCATGATTTCTACCTTGCTTCTGTTCTGCCTGGCTTGGCTCTGCAGGTGGCTAGCAACGTGTCAGCCACCCTTGTGGAGTCACACTAGTAACTCTCTTCTGTGCCCTTGCCTAGCGGCTTTTGACTATGATGTTCCCTCTCCATTCACACTGGGATGTTTTGGTTCAGGCCCTTCTAGTTATTTTCATTATTCCCAAGTGGTCCTCTCTCTCTGCACCAGAAATTCTCTAATCAACTTTCTAACACAGCAGCTTGTCTTTCTAAAACACATGCTGATCTCACCTCTCTTCTTATTTGCAACTGAGAAGTAGTCTTCAAAACCCCAGCAATCTGCTTGGATGTGCTCTCTTCATGGAGCTCTAAGCGGACATCAAAGGGTACACATGGAAACTGCTGGCCTACAAATTCCTGACATCTCTATACTACCTTCCATACTATCATGCTATTTTTCTCCCTTATGGCAAATGATAGGCTGTTGGTTTGGACAATCTATCCACTATGGGTCTGTTTCATAAACTTGTTTTATACCATAGTGCTGACATCAATTTCTCTGGAAAGTCTTTCTCAATAGCCTTGGCCTAATAACTGGTTTCATCTCATGAATTTGAGTATCCTTTTACTTTTTAAAATTGCATCTGCTACTTTTATCATAGTTATGACTGTGCATTTATCTTTATTGCTATTTCGAGCTTTTCTTTGAAGACACTGTTTTATTCATCTCTGTATTCCCAGAACCCAAGAGTTCCTAGCGCAGAAGTAGCACGTGAATCTTGACTGATGCATTAACAATAAACTGTAGTTTTCAAAGAAAAAGATTAATGTACTGACATGGCTTCTGTCTGTTCTCCGACTTCTGCAGTGGTGTGAGTGACTTAATCCAGCGAGATGGGGAGGTCCACACAGTCGAGGCAGATTTTAAAATAGATTTTATGGAGCGCTAAAAGCTGAGAAAAGGAGGAAAGCCTTTCTAATGAGAGAGTCAGGATGCAGACAAGCAAGGGTTAATAAGAGGGCTGGCCAACCAGTCATCAATTGAGATTGGAGTAGAGGAGTTTTGGATGAAAAGATAGAAAGTAAGTTAGGAAAAGGAGATATTAAAAGAATAATTGAGTAGTTTCAACTGTATTTAGCTTTTTTTTTTTTTTTAGGCCTGGTGACTAATTTACTTAAAAATTTTTAAAAGTTATGAGTATCTGTTTGCAGTGCATAACAATTACGTTTATTGTGGGGAAGGAGTTGGTACATGTACAAAATATATTTTATTTTTTACTTTTTTCTCTCTCTTTCCTCTCCTTCCATTTTCTTGGTCTCTAACATCATAGCACTGGCTTTGGTGGAAGACAGGACTACATTTAATTTTGGCTTGGTACTTCCCAGCTCTTCTGTGTTTAGCAAATTAACATCTCTGAGCATTAGTGGCTCACCTGTAAATCAGGGGAGGAGGATGATGGTGGTGATGTTGGTAATGATAATCTCATGTCAGGACTGGGCCAATGACCATGGTGCACTGGCTCATTTTAATCCTCATGTCCTAAGAGTCAGTTCTCATTCTTACAGATGAAGAAACAGTTTAGAGTTTTATGACTAGTTGAGGTCTAGCTGAGGTCAAATAGCTAATGAATGCACAGCCAGGCTGTCCAACTCCAGAGCCCCTGCCTAATCTCTGAACTAAATCAAGGGTTGTAAAGATAAACAATCCATATAAAATGTGTACTACAGAGTCTGGTAATATTGACTGCTCAATAAACGGAAGCTATTATTAAGCCTTGGTATAAACAGACAGAGAATTCTGAATTGAGAAATGCTCTGGAAATCTGGTTGTGCATAGTGGAGAACTGTAGTGGGGAAGGGGGATTATAGTCAGGGGTGCAAAGGCAGGGAAGGATTGGGAAGAAATTGGAGCAAAGCAGTGGAGAGCACATGGAAACAGGATGAATTTAAGATACTATACCAGCTTTGCAAGGTTCCCTGTGAGCTTAAGCAACAAGTTAAAGGACAAATGCAAATATTTTGAGAATGGATCCTCACAATTTTTTTTTTTTTTTAACCAGGGATTGAACTCAGGTCCTTGCTCTTACCAGGCAAATACTTATTCTATTGATAATCTCCCCAACCCTACCCTCACAAAATTTTAATGAATTTAATTATCCATTAAAATTTCATGCAAAGATATGCCAATAATCACTGTCAACAACTTATATATACAGCAACACACAAGCTATAGAACACCACTGAAACCACCACCTTCCAACAATAATATTGCTCATATTTACTTTTTTTTTTTCTCTTTTGAGACATGATTCACTGTGTAGTTTAGGATGGCCTTGAACTCATACGTAGCCCAAGCTGGTATTGAACTCACCCTGAATCTCCTGCCTCAGCTTCCAAAATGCTAGACCTCAGGCCTGCACTACCACATTCAGCTTAGACAATCACATTTTAAACATATTTTAGAATTTACTTTTACCTTTGATTGGATTTAGCTCACAGAAATTCTTATGCACAAATTTAGCATCATTAATTTTGACTTTAAAGTTACACTATGGAAAATCTTTCAATTAAAAACATTATTGGAGTAAAAGATACACTGACATCAATCCCCCTCAGCCCCTTCCCTTTAGTTCAAAACACATTTATCCCACCCTTCTTGCCACTTTCTGAAGCAGTTCTGGAAGTCCTTTTTTTTTACTAAGTACTTATTTGCACTGTCCTGGCAACACTGATACCCTGAATTCTTTCAAAATGTTGACCTTTCATAGTTATTTTGACTTTGGGGAAGAGCCAGTAGTCGCAGTGGGAAATGTGAATAAGACCATGAGGGCAAACCATGTTTTAATGAGCCTGACTTTCTGCTGGATGGCACTTGGCAGCAGCCTTCATTGTATTCTTGACATGTCTTATAAACACAAATGATGACATCCAGAGCTGCTTCAGAAAGTAGCAAGAATGAGGAGATGTGTGTGCTTAAAGTGAGAGTCAGCATTCTGAGGAAGATTAATGGCAATGTCTCTTTCATGATAATTTTTTAAAGACTGAAATACACTTTCTATTTTTGATCAGCCCTTAGGTTCAGTTAGGCTGTGTATCAATATTGACAATTTCACAGTACCTGAGAAGAGTGGGAGAGTGAGCTCAGGGTACATCCGGGCCAGTTCTCTGGACAAGAGAGCTAGTGATACACTGTAGAGGGGTGGCAATGGGCCATGTGTCCCATAGAGAATACTGCCAGGTCTTTGTTCAGAGACTTTCTTTGAGTAGACAAAAAGCTTTGCTTCAAGGATCTATTAAAATGTAGGAACAACAGAAACAATATACAAAACCATTAGCTACCATCTCAGGAGCATTTATATTTCATAAAGGTTGTAACAGAACCTACAGCTGTAAAGCTTGTTTTAATACAGAATTGAATGTAAAGTGTCAGCTAATGTTTACAACACACTATATAACTATTTCCTCATTCTTGAAATCCACCCATGATACACAGATACAATGCATTCAAAGAAACGCTCAAGGATAGATATTTCCCATGCCAATAGTGATACATGCCTGCATGAGCTGCATGGAGATTTCATAAATCTCTCTGTTGGTGTCAGAGGCCTTGAACAGAACAAGGTTTAACAATGTCACTATGTCGAAGGGATAGTTCCTAAAAAACAAACAGCATAGTTTACAGGTAGTCTGAGTCATAATCCCAAAAGAACATTACTTCTCAAGATTCTAGATGGCCCATTGACCTTGGTCACTTACTAATGAAGTCCCTTTACTATTTTTTTTACTTCTTTTGGTATTTTTAGATGAAGGAAAATGGCTGCATTTTGTGGAATATTGCGATACCTGGATTAAAAAACATAAAAAGAAACTACTTCATGCAAATAGATTTAAGTGGAAACTAATATGAAAAGAAAGGACAAAAGAGGATACATGTATTAAATTTCTCAATAGCTCATTTAATTAGCATTTTTACATAATTTATCTAAATTCACTAAGTACTCTGCAACTATACTGAACAATTACCAGAAACAATGTGTAAAGTGGTGACAATGTGAAGTTACTAAGGCTGGCTTACAGCTTAGTTAGGGAGATAAACTACACATATGGCACAGCTAGAGTTGATGAGTGTTCTGATGGGTGTGTCCACAGCACTTGACAAGAATCCTGAGGAGGGACACCTACATCAGATATGGACCTCAGAGAGGCTTTTCTACAGAGCAAACAAGGAAACTGAGCCTTGAAGCACCAGGAGACATAACCATACCATGGGAAGGGTAAAACAGAGATTGTCCCACGCAGGAGAAAAAGTCAAGAATAATGAGTGGGGCCAGCGAGATAGCTCAGCAAAGAAGTGCCTGTGTAGGCAAGCC
>PVJA010005655.1:55388-77878 GCA_004027025.1 Myocastor coypus
AAAAAAAAAAAAAAAAAAAAAAAAAAAAAAAAAAAAAAAAAAAAAAAAAAAAAAAAAAAAAAAAAAAAAAAAAAAAAAAAAAAAAAAAAAAAAAAAAAAAAAAAAAAAAAAAAAAAAAAAAAAAAAGAATAAGAGTAAAACTGCTCCAGTAAAAGGGAAGAATCTGCATAGCAGATTGAATGAGGGAATTAAACAGGGAAATAGAAGATGGGCTAGGTGGGTTCGGAAGATCACCAAACAAAGAACTTCAGAGAACCACTACAAGTTATGTAGTAGAGGAAGGAGGCAACAACATTTGTTTTTGAAGCTCAGGCTGAGTGTGGAGAATGGATTTTAGGGGGCCAAGAGTGAGGCTAGTGTGAGAACTAATATTGGAACTGCTGAGGGCTGGAACTAGGGCAGGACAGTCTGCCCAGCTCTGAAGAGTGATGAGGAGATACCATCAAAAAGGCATGGCAAGCACCTTTATATGTGGGATGTGAACTGGGGGAAAAAGGAACACAGAATAGATGATTCTATCTAAAAAGGTTTTAAATAGAAGACCTCTGTTGTGACAATTTCATAAAAATCTTTTGTGGTTTCTATGTAAAAGGTGGTTGACTTACACCTATTTTTGGGCAAAGTTAAGGAAGCAAAACATAACATGGGGTGAAAAGCAGATTAAGTTTTTCCTATAGGTTCCTTTTTCTTCCTGCATAATTACACCATCTGAGTTCTGTTGTTGAAAAATTAGCGTTTTAGAAAGGAATAGTCCTACTATAAAGGCATTCCATTTTACAGTGAATTTAGTGAGAAAATATAAAACTGGTCAAACACATGAAAGTTCATTGCCTCTATCTTTTGAAAAAATAAAAATTCCATAAAATAGGATAACAATAGTTAATCCATTGTGCACCGTCACTTTTAAAGTATAATAGTTACTCAGTAAAAGCCATAAATCAGGAAGTTTCTTTTTCTGTTTTTTTTGAGACAGGTTAGATCTTGCTATGCAGCTTTAGTTGGTCTTCTGCTCACTTTTGTAGACCTAGGTTGGTCTTGAACTTGAAGTGATCAATCTGTCTCGGACTCCCTAGTGCCATGCCTGGTTCTGAGGTGGCAAAGCTTGCCCAGAATTCTGGTGCTGGCTCAGCTGGGTGGGGTGGGGGGGATTAAATTTAGCACCTTGCACAAAGTGTTTATGACATTGAGCTATGTTCCTGGCCCTAGAAAGTCTTACAAAAAAGAAAAAAAAAAAGAAAACAACATGAAACTCTCTGTTCCACAATTAATGCTAAATTACTAGTATGAATGAAACAAATTACCATGTATATTAGAATATTTTTGAAATAACGAAATGTAATTTGGGGAAGTATTTGAAGTTCTCCCTACTTTTAAAAATTACTTAAACATTAATGCTTTCTCACACATGACTGTCCTTTTCTTTTAAAAGACACAACCTACAGGGTTGAAGGACCCAATATGAAGATGGCTTACTTACTGACAAACTGATGATGGTTTTAGTTAAGTGAATAGAATAAAATGTAGCAGTAATCCATGTCCTTTCTTTCTCCCAATTGCTGTTCCTAACTGTTGTTTATAGTAGAGACAACTACCATTAACAATTTCTCTTTTGTGAGTATGTAAATAAACATAAGCATCTAAATACTACCCCAATGCACAGGATTATAAATATGAATGGGATTATAATGGCTGGACGTGTTTTATGGTTTGCTTTTTTACTGGACCTAGAGGCTCATTTTGTTCTTAAAAACAGCTCAGATTCCCTGCTCTGGATCTATGTTAAGTAACACTGCAGTAGATGCTGTGGTGTTCCTTTTTCAGAAATGAGGCAACGATTTTTTAACTAGTTGTTGGCAGCTGATGTTCCTGAGTTCAGACCCTCGGCAAAGTTACCTATATCCAAAGAGACTTGCCTAGTGTTATGGTTTATGTCTAGCTGTCCCCCCAAAGCCTCATGCAGTCACGGGGTGGGGACTTTTAGAGTCTAAGACTTGACTCATGATCCACTGGGATTATGTGTTTTAGTACTGATGGGATTATGGGTCTGAGTACTTCTGGGATTATGGGTGTGGCCTAAAGCAGATAGGCTGAGGCAGAGAACCTGAATGTAATATAAAGACAGAGAGATAAGACTCAAACTGTTGCCGGGCATGGTGGCGCATGCCTGTAATCCCAGCACTTGGGAGGCTGAGGCAGGAGGATCGTTGTGAGTTCGAGACCAGCCTGGGCTACAAAAGTGAGCTCAAAGCCAGCCTGAACTGCACAGTGAGACCCTGTCTCAAAAAGAAAAAAAAAAAAAAAAAAAAAAAGACTCAAACTGTTGCTCTCTGCTCCCCTGATTGGTCAGTTGCTTCTGTAACCATATTATTGCTGTTCTGACGCCATGAACTGCTGCTCTCTGCCTTAGAGCCAGCCTAGTATGGACTGAAACCTCCAGTAACTGTGAGTTAAATAAACCTTTCCTTCCTTCATTTTGGGTGTCGGGTATTTGTCCCAGCAATGATAGAAGAGTAACTAAGACACTTAGGTCAGAGTTGTGCTGCTCCCTGCTAGCACGGGAGGGCTCCTCCTTAGTGAGATGCGGGTTTTTATGCTTGCTGCTCCCTATTTCTCTTAACTTTCTCACTGACAGAGACCCTAAGGGTATCACTTATAATAAATTTTCTACACTCAGAACAGATTGTGCAACTTAGAATCTGTATCCTAGGGAATCTAGCCTCTGATATGTTCACACATTTAGGCTATTTTCAAAGTGTCACAAACACTAAGTAACAAATATTTCTCTGAAAAAAACAATTCCTAGAAGAGGCCATGAAGGATGAAAGAATACATTCAACATTTTAGTAGACACTGGTAAACTGCCCTCCAAAAATATCTCAATTGGCAATCCAAACATTACTTTTGTGGGGAGTGTGAGCAACCAAGATGCATTACACACATATACCAATTTCCCACAATGAATGTAATCATTATGCACTACAAATAAGCACAGATAAAATTTTTTAAAAATTAAAAAAAAGAGAGAGATTTGAGGGAGCTGTCACATAAGGACACACAAGGCAGTGTATCCCATGGGGAACAGCAGATATGCATCCTGCCAGTGCTTTAACCTTAACTTCCAAATTCCAGAAATGTTAGCATTACATTTATCTTGTTTACAAACTGAAATTATTGTTTTCCAGAACTGTTGTTTTTATTCTCCTGATGCTAGGAAATGAACCTGGGGCCTTGCTCATGCTTTCAACATGCTCTGCCTCTGAGCGCCATCCCCAGTCTATTTTTAAATGATCACAGGATAAGGCTGGTGCATCTGCTGGCCAGCTGGAGAATGCCTGAAGACAACAGTGGGGATGCGGGAGGTGGGAATGATGCTGATGAATGATCACTGACATCTATGTTATGATGCTCTTAGTTTCAGGTACCAGGCCAAGGTCTTGATCTGGATTTGTTATTTAATCTTCATGAAAAACTTGAGGGGCCTAGAGAAGTACTTGTTTGAGTTTCTACAGAAGCAAAGGAGTGCATACTCTTATATATGTCTAATTTCAAAGAATTCAAACTCTAGTCACAGAGTTCTCAGCCTCCAGCCTGACCATAATAGTGTCCAGCACAGCTAGTCTGACTTGGAATTCTCACCAATGCAGTATCTGAAGACACCCTCTATGCCAAGCAATAGCAGAAATATCTCATCTAGTGCTTTCTTATGACACTGGAAATTGGAAAATATTGCTAGATCCCTGGAGATTTAGAATAAGGAAGGGAGTAGACAAAGCTTCCCTCTGATGCAGGACCATCCACCTGACCACTCACTAAGTCACTTAATACTGAGTTGTGGAATTCATATGGACAGCACTGAAACAAATAGCATACAGAAAACAAAAGAAACACAGAGAAGAAAAATTATAAGATTTCAAGGGAGCAAAAGAGCACAAATCAAGCATCTAAGGGAAAGGAAAGGGAAAGGGAAAGGGAAGGGAAGGGAAGGGAAGGGAAGGGAAGGGAAGGGAAGGGAAGGGAAGGGAAGGGAAGGGAAGGGAAGCACAGAGAATTTAGATGTGTTAGGTACATGTACCACATCCCCAGGATGAATGTGATCATTACACACTGCAAACATGTACTAACAAATTTAACAGTAAGGAAAACAACAAAGCTTCTGCACCTACATGCTTAAAATGTTTGGAAATGAAAAATCCTATGTTTAGTGTTAATTATTCAACTTAAGTAGTAGTAAAATAGTAAAAAAGATGCAGCTGTGAGCATACCGAATAAAAAATAACTATGAAAGGAAGATTTGATGCAGATATTAAATAATATATGAAACTACATAGAAAGAAAAGATTTTGAAAAACTTGAGAAATGCCCACTAGCTTTAGCTTATAAAAAAGTTAAGTACAAGACTGGGATGACTGTAGTTTTCTGTAGAGAAACATATTTTCCTAGTTGATTCAGGGATTACTTCAGAGAGGTCCCTAGAAATAGCTATTGAATAGTAAGTGCATATAGAGAGCTTCCCACGTTCAAGGCTTTACCCAAAGAGATGAGTATTGCTTAATTCTTAGTCTATCATTGCTCCCATTTTATGAGTATTTGTAGTAAATTGTTCTAGAAAACAGAGCCTGGTGAGAGGAAGAGGGAAGATCTGAACCCAAGAGGGTGTTTCCATAATGTAATCTCCCAAACTCCGAGCTCTGAAATGCTGTAGTGGTTAACTGAAAGTGAAGCCACTCATCATGCATGAAGGTGAGTGATCTCAAGTCATGAATCATAAACTTGGTCTTCCTTGCTGAGAACCTTTTCTCCCTTAAGAAATGGCTACTTTTAAGAATTCAAGCTTTCTAGGCTCCGTTTAAATCATGAAAGATGGTAGAAAAGTAAGGCAAAGCAAACATACAATGTCAAAATATGCCTTGACAAAGGAAACCCAAGAAAATGAATTCAAAATCAAAACTTTTAGGCAGGTGTGATGGTGCATGCCCGTAATCCCAGCACTTGGGAGGACGCTGCAGGAGAACTGCTGCAAGTTTGACACCAGCCTCAATTGTGCTCCTGTCACAAAAAATACAAAGTCAAAATTTTGATCTAACATGTAACTCTAGAACATCTATTTAAATACCTTAAGATTACTTTGGAGGATAAAAATAAAAACAGTGGAATTCAAAAGAATTTTAATACAAATGGAATTCTAGCTAATGACTACAAGCCGCCTGGTTTATATCTCGGAGAACCTTTAGTCTTGTTCACAGGCTCCTTATCTGTTCCAGATTGATCTCATTTTCAGTTGAAAAGTACATGCACAGAAGCTGCCTGACAAAGTAAGATATTTTCTTTTCTTCTCAAGAGCTGCATTTAATAGCTTTTAGTCACATGTACCCACATACTTTATGAAAAATTCTTCAAAATTAATATTGCCAGTCAGCTATCATTTTTGACCTTAAGTTTCCTGGTCTGATTCTGGTCTCAGTGGGACGTGGTTGGCATAGCACAGCCATGTTATTTTGAACGGAAATCAGTTAAGTTCAAAGTAGTCACACATGTATATGGTAAGGAAACTAACAGCAAGGGTATAGAGAAACATTATTTTCTCATTATCACAGCTAGTCAATAGAGGGATTAATTTATTAACTATACAAACTATCGATCTTCTAAAACTCAAAGTAGGTAATTGAAATTGACAGTTATTTAAAATAATTCAATCTTTCAGTTAAAGTCAATTTATAATAGTCCTTAATATACCATCATATTTTTCTAAAAATAAATTCAGCATAAAATTCCCGTTGGAAAAGTAGGAGGTAATTATTTGACAAGGACTCTTTACTTTAGAAGTGATGTATAGGTGTTATTAAACAGATAACAAAAAATTCAAAATACAGTTCAGTGTGCATATGATTTTTCAGCAACTTATTTCATAAGATAAGGCAAAGCAAATGCCTTATCTTTGTCACTTTACATAAACAAACTTAAACAGAAAGCAAAATCTGAAAACACTAGAATTGCTTTTAGAAAGAAAAGTAATGAAAGCACTAATTAAGCAAAGATTGCTTAAGCCAATCTGCAGGCCTGTCAGAACTACATAGGCTGGGAATTTATGGTGAAAGAGCAAATTCAGCCAACAGCTGAAACTTTAAATACTGAGCCTTGGGTGAAAAACAGTTAAACAATTGAAAACAGTTTAGGATGGTGCCTTAAAAACCTCTTGGAAGCTGGAGGGTTTTATGACTGTACTAGTAATAGTTTTGTTACTAGAAACATCATTGAACTGGAGAGTACACCGCTGCATTTTTTCTGCATTTATCTGTGTTCCCTAAGGAAAAATCTCTATGTAGTCAGACAAATGGAATGCTATTTTATGAGATGGGTGTAATGAAATACATTAAACTGTGACAGTACACACCAAGTTCACTGACAGAAGAACAGTGAAGGGAAACCTTCATTACTTTTATTTGCATCAAACACAGAGTTCAAGTCATAGAAGCTGAGAACATATTTTTTTAAATTAAAGGATTATATAAATAAAACTTTACTTGTAGAATGCTGAGTTACTTGAAAATAAAGACACTATGAAGAAGATTTCCCCAACAATGTTATTTTAGCAATGTCTTGTAGGTATACATAATTTTTAGTAAGGCTTATATAGAAAAACATAACCTGATAGAACATCAATTTAGATTATTGTCATCTGCCAGCACATTTCTGGAGATTAAAGTGTATAATAAAAATTCTTTTTTTTTTTTGTCTTTTTGAGACAGGGTCTCGCTATGCAGTTGAGGCTGGTCCTGAGCTCACTTTTGTAGCCCAGGCTGGTCTTGAACTTGCACCAATCCTCCTGCCTCAGCCTCCCGAGTGCTGGGACTACAGGCGTGCGCCACCACGCCCAGCAAAAATTCTATTATTAAGATTATTGATAGTGTAAGCTTAAAATATGAAAAGTTATCTACTATCTTTGTGAAAGATAAAACAATTTTTAAAGAGAAATATCTCTTTAAGTAGTTTGCTGATTTTAAGTTTATTGAAAGTAAATGTCTTCTAAAATACTTACTAATTTAGATTCATAGTCAGTTGGAATTTAAAATTCCTTTGATCCAGCAGCTCAAGGTAGCTACTGAAATCATGAATTTAATTAAAAAGGAAACTTGTTGTACTGAGTTGTTTCATAAACTTAAGTTACATTCTCCTTATAAAATCTTTCTGGGGATTATCTTATGAGATTTGGGGACTCTTCATTAACCCTTTCATGTTAGCTATGCAGTTATTTAACTTGCCCAGTTGTGAGGCTAAACAGTTTTTCTAAATGACTATATAACAAGGGCCATAGTTTTAAAATTATAATTCTGGGGTTAGGGGTAGGACTCAGTGGTAGAAGTGTTTGTTCAGTGTGCACAAGGTCCTGGGTTCTGTTTATCAACCCCCCTCCTTACCCCCAGTGTAATCTTTGGAATCTAAGGCCCTACATTTTTGAAGTTTTTGACAAAAGAGATATAAACATTCTAAATGTTTCTTGGGTTTGATCTGGCCTACCAGAGGGCTGAAAGTGTTACAGTGCATACCTGTCGCAAACATTTTTAGACATTCTTTCAATTGCTTTAATGTATCTTCTTTATCATTTTAAAAATTCCATTTTTATAGCTCACCATGAATTCTGGGCAATTCAAAAGAAAGATACAACCAATCACTTCCCAGTTCGAATGAGAAGAATTGATGTAATTACCAATTTACAGTGAGATATATGCTGGACCATTTTGTACTCTTATCAGATTACACAGCTCAAATAATTGCAAAACGTTCAGCTCTCAACTGTTCACATCAATGAAGAGCAACTTTAATTATATGTGCCACTGACCATTAATTTAAAAAAATCATACCTGCTTCCACACACAGTTGCTATGGCTTTGAAGCAGCCGGATGCAAGTTGGTAGGAACCTGTGTAACATCGGTCAATGGCCCAATTAAAAAGGTTTATTTGGTCAGGATTAAGCTCCAATAGCAAGACAACAACTTCACAGCCAAGTTGGTGAACCTGAATACCAGAGCAAATCAATTATTTATGTTTAATGAAGGAATGTTTTAGAGAAAGATACAAATCAAGCTTAACGAACATAGATTAGGTACAATGAAAGTGGGAACTACCTAGTCATATTGCTTAACATTTTAACACATGTACTTCATGACAGTAAATGAAAATGCATAAACTAAATTTGACCCTAAAATCTGTTTTGCGGTGTACACCATTTCTTGACATTTTTATTTTAAGGAGAATAAAAAAATAAGAATTTTTTTTTTCTGTTGTTTTGATACAGGGCCTTGAGCTCACTTTGTAGCACAGACTAGACTCAAACTTACAATAATTCTCCTGCCTCAGCCTCTCAAATGCCCGGATTTCAGGCATGTGCCACCACACCTGTCTCAAAAATAAGATTTTTAAAAACTCTGTAAAAGTGGTAAAGACTTGGTCAATTTTTTTTAATTTCTGAAAAATATGCATATTTAGCAAAACTGGTATTCATATGTTTAAATGAGGTCTTTTAAGGAAAAAAATCAGAACAAATATGCTATGAGGCTTGATTACAAAATATACTGTGTGGTACTTAGCTATCAATTTTCCAAAAAGTAACAGTCCTTTAGGAGCAGTAAGTTCAAGAGATCTATTGTATGAGGACTTCAGTTAATGCTGATATATTTCATGCTTAAAAATGCTAAGAGACTGGGTATTATTTTCTTCTCAAAAGTGGCAATTCTATGAAGTAACACATTTGTTAGATTTTATCATTCTACAATACATTTAAAACATTATAATGTCCATAATAAATCCATATAACTTTGTATGTCAATTAAAAATAATTGAAAAAAGAAATATAGTCTCAATAGAATCTTTTAATTTTTGTCTTTTTGAGACAAGGTTCCACTATGTAGTTCAGGCTGGTGTTAAACTCACTTCGTAGCCCAGGCTGGCCTCAAACTCGCAGCAATTTTCTTGCCTCAACCTTCAGAGTGCTAGGACTACAGACATGCCCAACATGCCTAATCTCAACAGACTCATCTTTTTTTTTTTTAATGAAATAAGAATCTGTTACATGGGTCAGATATGAAACAGACACACAAAACTTTCCAGCAGATGTCTCAAAGAAGTGTAAGGCCATCCAAACAAAGGGAAGCCTCTCCTCCCTTCATCGTAAGCTCCATGGCGGGAGGACATCACTGCTGGCAGTCCAGTCTTTAGAAGGGACCTTCACGGGAGGTGCAGGTCACCTGTGGGTCCTCTGTAGGACACAGAGCCCTCTGGTTGCTTTCAGGCTGTCTGTAGAGTCTTGCTCAACAGACTCTTCTGAGTCAGAGGCTTTCATATGAAAAAAAAAAATTATCATACTGGACACCAGTAAAGGAAATGTGGCAGAAGATTTGCAGAAGCTGGATCATCAAATATTAGACCATCAATGGGAGTGCACAGTCCTTACAGAGAAGCCTGGTGCCTGAGTCTCTGTGCCTCTCAGAAAGTAACTATTCTCCTCTACCTCTCCCTGAAGTTGTGCATTCTTCTTGTCAGTTGCAACCAGGTGCAAAAGGAAGGATCTGGCTTACTCATTAACTTACTGGGTTTGACCAAATAGGAAGTGATATTCTAAATGGAAGGTCAAGCTTTTTAACCTAATTCTCCTTCCCCACCTTACATCACTTGTAGCAGATAAAAGCTCACGATTCTCTTGCAAAGCAGTGGACATTAAAGTTCCAGTGAAAAGACAAGTTAGTTTGATATGGAAAAATATCAGCAAGTTTTGCTGAACTTTAGAAACTACCTGGTGGAATCAGAATACATCAAGATAGCAAAATAAGCAAATGATATATTATTATATGTGCTGTTGAAGTGAGCACAATACATGAAAAATCACATTAAGTGGATGTGCTAATGTGACCACTGCTAGGTCAGAAGCAGAGTATCACCAGCTCTGTGGAGGCCTCTCTATTGTCTTTCCACTGGCCATTATCCTCTATGCAGAAGCCAGTGACCTGACTTTTGCACGCCTAGTTGTTAGGGCTGTTTTAAAACTTTAGACATATGGAATTTTATGTCTTATAATTTGTATCTTATGTGACCTTAATTTGTATTTCCTGATGCCATGGACCATGTCCTTCCAAATATGTATGATAAATTCTAACCTTAAAGGTGACAGGACTCAG
Source organism: Myocastor coypus (assembly GCA_004027025.1). Lineage (NCBI taxonomy): Eukaryota > Metazoa > Chordata > Mammalia > Rodentia > Myocastoridae > Myocastor > Myocastor coypus. The sequence goes on from PVJA010005655.1 coordinate 65,559, forward strand.
AGAAGCAACTTTTGGGAGGTGAAGAGGCCCGAGGAGCCCTCATCAGCATGACTAATGCCTTTTGAGTGGGAATACAGATAATTCCACTGTCAGTTCTGCCAGGAGAGAATAGAGTAAAAGGTGGCCATCTAGAAGCCAGGAAGTGGGCTCCTGTCCAGACAGCAAATCTGCTGGCACATTAGTCTTGGACTTCTTAGAGTTTCCAGAACTGTGAGAAATCAATTTCTGTTTTTGATGCCTACTCTGTGGTATTCTGTTACAGCTGTCCAGGTGAACTAACATAGCTATGCCAGGTATCTTAATTGTCAACTTGACTGGATTAAGAGACTCTTGGAGAGCCGATTATATTATGTGACAGATGCTTGGGTCCTTACCTATTCCTTCCTTCCTTCCTTCCTTCCTTTCTTTCTTTTTTTGTTGAGACAGGGTTTTGCTATGCAGTTCAGGCTGACCTTGAGCTCACTTGTATAGCCCATGCTGGTCTCAAACTCACATCAATCCTCCAGCCTCAGCCTCCCAAGTGCTGGGATTATAGGTGTGCACCACCACGCCTGGCTCCTAAATTTATACATTTCTAAGAAGGCTTTTATGTAGTATTTAATTATTCTTCACAGAAAAATGTCTAACAGTGTCCATTGTTACTTATTCTTTTACTCACTAGTTGTCTGGAAAATATTTTTAAATTACCTTTTTATTTTTTATTATTGGTTTAATGCTATTCTAAGTATAGAACACAGCCTGTATCATTTTAATCTGAATGGTTTGAGACTTGATTTATAATCCAGTGTCTGTCAATTACAGTAAATGGTACTGTGGTTTTAGCTGTGGTGTATAATAGGATAAAGTGAGAAACACATAAACTTATACTCATGTGGCTAATATGACAAGTGTCTGCGTTTTGAGTACTACTGTTTTGAGTAGTACTGATATATTTTAGTAACTCAACACAGAAACCCAGAGACAAAAACCTACTACTTACTCGTAAATCTTGACAAGCTAGGATGTTGTCCAGCCATTTATATAGGTACCCATCTGGGGAAAGACCCACATTATCAAAAACAGGGCCGCAACACAATACTGCTGACATTGCCTGGTGATAAAGACACAAAAAAACGTGAAGATGAAGCCTGAACAAATGTAATGGTACCCAGCTATCTTTATAAAATGTAAGTACCAAATTTATAGATGTGATGGTCTTTTATAAGGCAGTTATTCTTCCATGATTCTAAAGCATGTCTTAACAGACTTAGTAAGAAACACAAGGCTCACCAGTTGTCTAAATAAAATTTAAAACTCCATAAATTTAAAATAGTGTACTTGCAATTTTGTAATATAACCAATCCTTATGATGAAAGAATACTTTTTTCAATGATTTCATGTGAATTGTGCTTAAAAGATTAATCCAGGGTCTTAAATTTTGCTTTTTGACAAGTATTTGATAATGTGTTGAATGTGAAAAAAAGAAGTAAATAATGATAATCCTGAAACAGATAAAGTAAATGAAGAATTTAAACTTTAGAATCTTTAAAATTCTAGATAACAAGTGAGATCTTGCTAATTTTTTAAAAAAATTATTTATTTATTTGGTATAGGGCCTTGCTATGCAACTTGGACTCATAGTGATCTTCCTGTCTCAGCCTCACCAGCACTGGGATTGCAGGTATGCACCACCACACCTGGTACTGGTGGCAGACAGGGTGAGCCTAGGGTTCTTCAGGGTTGGCACAACATGTGGTACTGGGGATTGAACCTGGGTCCCTGTGCTTGCCAGGCAGGTGCTTTGACTGCAGAGCTATCTTCCCAGCCTGATCCTGCTAACTGCACTTGGCAGGTCCAATCTATTGTCAGATCATCATTTAACCAGGCCTCATGGAGCTAAAAGTCAACTTGAATCAAAGCCTGTGCTGCACATTACAGAGCTGATAATACAGTTACTCTTCTAAAGTAAATTAAGCTGCAAAGACACTTCCACAAACTGAGAAGAGTCCTCAAGGTATGGAGGTTTATTTCTAGTGTGCTCCTATGATAGGAGATGGACAAGTACATGTAGCCCTTGGTCAGTTTTGAATCCAAGGTAACTATTTTTGAGGGGGTTGGAAGTCAGTTGGCAAAGCAGTTACTTAAGAAGCAAATAAGCAAAACCAGATGGCTCTCAGGAGAAATATAGATGAAAAGTTTTAGTACTAATGTGTGAGCCCAACTTGAATATTAACATTTTTATATGTATCTCTCAATCTGTGTTTAAATGATTATACTTTGCAATTTTAAGTAAATTTATGTATTCATATGTGTGTGACTATTCCTTTGATTTTTTTTCCACATGCATTTATATTTTATTATATTATATCACTCATTTTAACATCTTATTTTGGGGGATGTTACTGGGGAGCAAGCCCAGGGTCTCAAGCCTGCTAGGGAAGGGCTCTATCACTGAGTCATACCTCCAACTGTTGATGTTATTTTTAAGGTCTGGTTTCTGTTTTAAAGAAAGAGACCACTGAGCTGACAACTGGAATTCAATGGGGGGAAAATATCACCTACCTTTAAAGCACAGTATTGGTATCTTGTAATCTGATGATTCCTGTCACTGTACCGATCCAGAGGAGTGAACATAATGCTGAAGGGGCCTGCCCACTGGCTGAACAGGATGAAGAGGTGGTGCCGCAGGCTTTGCTGCGGGAAGAGAAACCGTCTGTGGTGAACTAGGGAGGAAAACACAGAGCTGAGTCTACTCACTATGTTTACGGCACTATGATGATTGCCTGTTACATCTTGGGGAAATCAACAATTTCATCTCCTAACTCTAGTTTTCTTTTCTTTATTTACTCTTGAACCCAGGATCTTGTATATGTTAGGTAAGTGCTTTATCGTTAAGATATATCTCTAAGGCCGGGCGTGGTGGCTCATGCCTGTAATCCCAGCACTAGGGAGGCTGAGGCAGGAGGATTGGTGCGAGTTTGAGACCAGCCTGGGCTACAAAAGTGAGCTCAGGACCAGCCTCAACTGCATAGCGAGACCCTGTCTCAAAAAGACAAAAAAAAAAAAAAAAAAAAAAAGATATATCTCTGATCTCAGCTCTAGTTTTCTTTTTCTATTTTTAATGAATTTAGGACAGGGTCTACAAGGGTGTACAGGGTCTCGATATGTAGATCAGACTCATAGTGATCCTCCTGTTTTCAGCCTCCCAAGAGCTGGGATAATAGGTGTGCACCATCATGCCCAGTCTCTCAGCTCTATAGTTTTGTTAAGGTGACTTTTTTGTGTTGTTCTTTTGAGATAGGATCTCACTATGTAGCCTAGGCTGGCCTCGAACTTGTGGTAATCCTTCTCCATCTGCCTCTCAAGTGCTGGGATTATGGTGTGTACCACTATGCCTGGCTGAGACCTCACTATGTATGTATGTATGTATGTATGTATGTATGTATGTATGTATTTATGTATGTATGTTATGGCCGGCTCAGCCTGCCCTGGGAGTGGGGCTGGCACAGCGTGTGGTGCCGGGGATCAAATTGCAGTCCTTGTGGTTGTCTAAGCTTTCCTAAGCACACGCTTTAGACCGCTGAGCCAACTTGCTGGCCCCAAAACCTAACTTTTTAAACACAGGTTTCAAGATGATTTTCTTTCTGTGTGTCTGTTTTTCCTTTTCTCATGTTCCCATGTTGTGGCCAATAGCACCGGCACTCAGTGAAAGTACAGACTGATTATGAGACCAAAAGACACTTCCTAATCAATACCCAGAAAATGACAACACTTTTCACTGGGTTGCTGCTTACACAACGAGTTTTCCTGACTGCTGTAGCCTATTATTAGGAAGAACCATAGAGTATGGTAGAATCTCTCCTCTAACAAATGTATTTTAACTAAGGAAGTCAACTTAATCCTTAATTTAGGATCCTAAAGGAGGCCTACTTAGAAGGTTAGTAACATCAAAGTAGTACAACTAGAGTTGTAGCTTTTTGTAAATACACAATTATACAAAAACTTGGAACAGTTTTTATAGCAAACTGACCAGGTATTTTATTTCATATCCATTTATCAGACTGGGAACATTTTATACTAGTGGTGAATTAATGGTTCGTGTACATCCATGGTATCCTCTGTTGGCATGGGAACCAGGCTGCTCCAACCGCTTAGCATCAGACTAAATACATGGATTTTGGTTTGCAGTTTGGGCATCCTGTCTCTACAAGGTTTGCCATCATTGTTTACTCATTTACCCTGTGAAAAGTAATTCTCTCATAATTTTTAATAGACTGTCAAAAATATTAAGCAGTACAGAATCCGATGCAGTGATCTGGAGTTAGAATTACTAAAAGTACATGTTCATAGAAAAGTACAGAGACACTGAAAAACTCAAGTTGGTGTGAATGTTTTCTCTGAATTCCTTACTTTCTTCCTATGGAAATCACAAGTGCTCTAAAAGAACAGAAATAATAAACACAAAGTCAAGTTTAATTCCTATCATTCTCTTTGCAATTCAAATGAGTTATAATGACATGTTCTTAAGTATTTCCAAGTGGCTCAAAATAAACGAATCCCCCTCCCAGAAAAAAATAAAATAAAAGAATCCCATCCTGACCTGCCTGTAGGCCACTGGGTAGAAGCAAAGCACAGTCACGAGGAACTGTTTCTCATGCATGGGAAGTAACAATGCATCACTGTACCTGGAACAATGCATCACTGTACCTGGAACACATTGGATCAGGTTGGCCACCATGGCACTAAAGTGTGCTCGGATGTCTTTAAGGATTTCAACTTCTTTGTCATTTTCAGCTTCTAGGAGCATACGGGTCAAGTCCACATATTCTAAGAACAAAGCTCCAAGGGCTAAAGTATCTCTTTCTAAGGCTCCATTTGTGCTGGAATAAAGGAAAATTAAACTCTTAGGATATGTATCTATACAGCAGTACAGTAATACTTCAAGAAAAATGAGATTCATTGTCAGAATTCGTAGGTTTGTTATTAACTTGTAAGCATTGTAAGCAGTATATAAAAAAGCAAGCTTTTTTCTTAAAACAAAAACAAAAACAAAACAACTTTCAGTTAATGTATTTAAAAAAGGAGAGAGATGGATAAAAAGAATTAAAGACCAGTCTGGTGAGGGGAGATCAGCTCAGTAGAACTTGCGATTCCACCTGTCACTTATGACGCCAGCATCAGCCAGAAGTTCAAAAATTCGAAGCAGTTGTAGCCTTAACAAGTCACGCCTTTCTCTGCGTTTCTTGTTCTGTGTAGAAAGAAATAATATGACTTACCGTAGGGGCAAAACAATATGAATGTTGCTGTGGACAATTATATTTGAGAAGGACATAATTTGGAGATTTCAGTTTTGTGAGTGGAGAAGACTGAAATCTTCCCTTCTTCCTAATCCTTAGAGACAATGCTTGCCATTACAGGCTGTGAGGGAGCAAATCCCAAGTGGAATAATGAATGTGTGCAAGGAGGAAATGCTGAGAACTAACACGCTCTGTTTCCCAGAGGTCTCCAGTGTCTGCTGAAAGGCTGAAAAGCTGAGCCAAGTGGAAAGGGATGGGGGACAGGCCGATCATGGAGGGACTGTTTCTTCTTAAACTGCCTTTTCCCCCTATTTTTTTATTATTATATGGCCTACTGCATGGAATACTTATTTTTCCAATCTTTTTTCTTTTTTGAACTCTGATACATTAAAGTGAATTTTGAAATAGAATTACTTCAGGGAAAATAACGTGTCATATGCCGAATCAGATAAGTAGTATTCTTATTTATTTCTTGTCAAAAACAAGAAAGCTAAATGCCAAAATTAAACTTCAACTCAATCCTTTTGCAAAACAATGTAATAAGATGTAACATGTATATGACTGCTTCAGTTGTTTTGCATTGATATGTTTAAGGAATAAAATTCTTTAAAATAGAAACCATATTTAATAAGTAATTGGTTATGAAAAGTAATATAGTGATAAGAGTTAAAACACTAAGATTCATTGTTAAAGTCATGTTGGGGTGACTGTCTTCTTTAGCAGGAACTATGGATTTCATTTAAATTTATTTACTGTCCAAATTTAATTAGCTGAACTTACTTGTTTTTCATTTTATGTATTTGGTACAGGGTCTCACTATGCAGCTCAGACTTATCGTGATCCTCCTGTTTTCAGCCTCCCCAGCACTGGGATTACAGGCATGTGCCACCATGTCCAGACTCTGTCGCTGGCTTAGTGCACTTGAGGGTGGGGCTGGCACAGCATGCTAAAGCAGGTGCTTAGTCTGCTGAGCTATCTGGTCGGCCTTTGAATTTAAAATCTTACCTCTGGTCTTCTCTCTAGTGCTTCTTTCATCAATGGATGAAGTTCTTCAACCAATTCTCTGTGGAGAAAAGAGGTCACATTCGCAGTTCATTGTTATTCTTTTCTTTTTTTTATTTTGAAATTCATTGTTATTGACACCAAACTTGTTACCAAGTATATCCATGCTATCCTAAATTATTTACCTTTTTCACTATTTTTATTTATTTATTTTGCTATAAAAATCTCTCCATATATCATGTACAGGAACAAATTCTTTCTGGTGAATGTCATCATTATGTATGCTTAAAGTGTACCAATAAAATCTAATTTAAAAAAGAATTTCTTCCTTGTCTGCTTTATATCCAAATCATGTGATAAACTGAAGTAAGTTTTAGCATATAGTTTGAATTACTGATCTTAGCACCTTGAACTTGCCAGGAAGGTGCTGTGCCACTGAGCCCTATCCCCAGCCCCCATGTCTACAGATTTCAGAGCTAAATTTACTTGAGTTCTATGATAAATAGATATAGAAACAAATGGCAAATAAAAAATTATATGTTTTCATCAAAACCATTTTTGATTTTGAAAAATCATCAGTAGATGTTTCCATCACATTAATATGGATCTTAAATTTCATATGTAAAGACTCACACATCCCCATTATCTCTAGTTCTCAGGTTTATACTTCCAACCTGATTAGTTGTCTTCTCTAGAAAGCAACTTATGAGTTGCTTCGTTGAAACAGATAAAATTGTTGCCAGACTTGGATCTAGGTATTTTGTTGATACTACATATCAGTCTCTAAAATTGTGCAGTTTGGTAGGGTATCTTGTGTCATAACAGACATCAACCTCTAGGAAAATCCAAGGACAGGAAGGTATCAACCTCATGGTATTCTGTGCTGACACACAGAAGATCTCAATCTAGTGCTGATTTCTAAAATACAGATGCTAAATTTTCTTCTATGTATGAAAAAGTTGAGGCTAGAGCCATCTAAATTTCTAGGCTCACGTGGCTGGTCAGCTGTGTATTTCTGACTTTTAGGAATATCTAGAGGGCAAAATATACTTTTTAAAAAGCCGTAGACTGAGAAGAATGTTAGGTAATTTCAAGAATTGTTATTTTCTTGTGGCATGTCTATATTTTGATTATTATCAACTAATAACTACTAAAATACTGTTTGGATAGCTCTCAGGTAATAAGAATAGACAAATTTTTAAGGCTAAAAATCTGACTCTTGGTATATAATACAATTGATCTTTTTTAGCTGTTTCTAAAGTATCTCATTAATATTTATTTTTCAAGTAGTGTTTCTTATAGATGTTTGGAGTGTTTCCTTTTTTATCTTCATGGGAAACTGAGAAGGGAAGGGTGGAGAAGGGGAAATCTAAAAGAATCAAGGTGTGTTACTACATATGGGAACAAACAAATGTAATCAAACAAATGTAATCCTTATGTACTGCACACACTTACTAATAAAGTAAAAAAATGACATGAATTTTATGTTTTCTTTACTAAGGCTTTTGCTGCATAACTGAAGCTGTCAGAAACAACCTCAGTCAACATTAAATGATGCCTGCTTCAAAAGGCCTTGGTAATGCCTCAGACAGAACTGTAACTCGATGGCAATTGCAAAATAAAGGAAACCAGAAAGCCAGGCCTACTGTGTCTATCTAGGCAGTGCCTTATAAAAAGATCAACCATCTGAGCTGAAAACACTAAAAGAGTTCTATTTACCTTTTTTCCTTTTAATTAAGTTTATTGGTACATTTAGGTACAAATAATGATCACACTCATTATAGGGAATCTGCACCTGTATATGCTATAACTTGATTCTTTTTTTAATCCCTTTCCCCTACCTCCTATTGACCCCTCTCTCCTTTGTGTCACCTTTAAAAGTCTGTTGCATGAATGGATAAGCAGACACTATTATTATTTTAATGTCATATACTCCGAACAGCCTGGCTAAGTGGGGATCAACAGTGATTGTTTTCATTTATAATTATCTGAAACAAAACTTGCAAGTGAAATAAAATCTGAGAGGCAAACCAAAATTGAACTCTGCCAAAAAATGAAATGTGAGACAGCTGCAAGGGTTACTTACTATACAAGCAAACCAAAGGTGACATACAGGAAGTGGTGTCCCCTTGCACTCTTCAGGCACATGCCAACAGAAGCACAAATGCAAGAGAAGCAGATACAACAGCAGCAGCATATATAAGTGTAGAATGTATTAAGACTACTGTACCTGAAAACAAGAGAATTTGTTCTTCCAAATCCTAGAACTAAGGACTCTGTGATCTCAATGCTTTCTAGTCTCATCAAGGGTACCAGCTGCTTTAACAGAACTCCCACAGATGCAGTGCCTATGGCCTGAAACAAGCAGATTAAAAGTGAAAAAGGTAACACAGTAATTGATGTTTCCTTTAATCACAGGATGATTCCATTATAATAGTTTCAAAGTACGGAGCCACATCCTAAGGCACTGCCATCTTTTCAGGGAAAAAAATGCACAAATTTGAAGCAGAACATTGAAAGTATTTCTCACCTGGGATATGAGGTATAAAGAAAAAAAATGTACACAGACTTCTTTTTAATCATTTAATCTACAAAATTGCCCCTGGCAAAAATAATTTAATGAAGACATGTTTAAAGGTGAAGACTTGGTGAACAGTGAGAGAAATGTGCTACATGGGACATAAACCCAACCCTGGGGCACTAACAAATACAAATCACTCTATGATCTTAAGTAAGTTTCTAAACTTGTCTTTATCTTCAGTTCCCACTTGCCGGGGAGGAGTAATAAATTATTCAAATAACATTCAATGTAACTTAGAAATATGTAGAATGAAAATCTGATCCCATAATACTCCAGATGGCAGGCACAGTGCAATTTGCACTAGGAACTCTAGACAAACAAGCTAAAAAAAAACCTTACAGAATAATTCTTCTGAAGCATGTCATGTCACCTTGTTATCGTAGCTCACTGTACCATCAGGTGTGGTTGCCATTATTTCTGGAGTAGAGGCTCTTAAGTGTCCTGGGCTCATAATACTGGGTTTTGCGACTCCAAAACAGAGAATAAGGTAATTTCTCCACAAAGTAACATAGTTGTCTCCGCTGCTCGCAGTGCTGGTTTTCTTGGCATTAATTGGGCTGCTAGTAAAATGGAGCCAAAGATAAGAATGGAACTAAGTTCTCAATTTTAAATCTCATTTTTAAAAGAAAGATCATCCCTGGGTCTGCCATGCTGGCCCCGCCCCTGAGGCGCACTGAGACAGCAATTGAGACTGGTCGTGGTGTTGCATGCCTGTAGTCCCAGCTCTTGGGAGGCTGTAAACAGGCAGATCACTATGAGTCCAATCTCGTAGTGAGACCCTGAACACTCTGTAGACCTTTCCCTAAAACAAACAAACAAACAAACAAACAAACAAATAAATAAATGAAAGCACATAGAAAGTACTAGCTAGACTAAGACAGTTTTGTCCATGACATTGATCAGGGAATATCTCCACTGGATAAGAAGTTGATTAGAAAAACTTTAAGGTTCCTTTCACCACAAAGAGAGGAGATTATAGATAATCATATTGATTATTATGGAAAAAAATCTGGCTCTAAAGTCTAGATAAAACTTTCTATTTTTATTAAATGGTAAGGATTCTATAGTAGGAAATCTAATCTCTTGTATAAAAAGAAAATTTAAGAAGGCAAATAGTAAAACAAGGAAAACACCTGGATCCCTTACTTGGGGTCAACCAGTGGCATCACAGACTGGAGCCGAGTGAAGGCATATGGCCAGGCATAGCTGAGGGCTGTAGGGCAGTGCTTGGGTAAGTTCTCCTGCCGAAGGAAGCTGAAGAGGCAGAGGACCCAGGGGTCTTTGACTGACTGTGCAAATATCCAGACATGGGAAGGGCTCTTCACATCATAATGGCTATTGACCAGAACAGCATTCCATTCCACCAGCCACTGCAGGTCCACATTGTGGGTCAGTGATAATGTTGCCTGCAGGCACAGAAGTAGGCAGAGAATCAAATCTGAACTGAAATGATCCATCCTCACTAGTGCTCTGCCTGAGTGATGCTGCTTGCACAGTACCCTTCCAGATTACCTCTGCAACGGGCCAACTTTGTACCTTAAACACCCATCCCATACACAGCACACAGCACACAGGTGTGCATTCAAGTCTTTCCTGTGCTAGCCTTGTTGAGAAGCAACTGAGAGTGAAGCTCAATTATCAAGGTCATAGTGTCAAAGTCTACACTGGGGCAGTTGTACAGTTTTCATGCTCCTGCCTAGTAGAAGTGCGTAGAAGCTGCTTGGCACATATTTGTGGAACTATGTAATGACATTATTTTAAACCATTTTAAATTTGGTTTCACCACTTAAAAATCCTAAAAGTTATTCATCTCTTAGACACATAAGCGTTTTTTTATTGCTGCATTTAATAGGAAGTTTTGAGTTGTGATTTTACGTTTATTTATGATAAAATGCCTTTCTTTTGACTTAAGAGTGTTGGTTCAACACAAGTTCCATTGTGTGGATGATTTTGACATAATTACTTATTCTCATCCGATAACCCCAAATCAAAACAATGCATTTAAAAGTCTCTATGAAACATATATGTATAGACAGATGGATAAGTTCTTACATTTCACTCTTTTTTAAGTGCAGATATCAGCATTTAGAGGTTACCGATTTTCAAATAACCTAGCCACTGTGCCAGGAGGAGATTGCCTTTCGTTTACTAGGCATCTGAAGTGATCCACTTTAACCTCTTGGTCTATGTGTTCTCCTGGGTAAGAGCTAATGTAGAGGCTTCAAAGATTAATGGGCTGAAAGGGGCAGAGCTGGAACCTGAGAACCCAAGAGATGAAATTTCATCATGTGCTCTGTCCAAATCCTGTGACCTGGGGAAAAAACACTGAACATCTCAGAGCCCCTGCCGGCTTCATTGGTGACCTGGGAATTACAGTGCTGATCTCACCTAATCTTTTACTGAATTCCATGTGATAATGGATTTAGAAATACCAGTGTGAGGCTGGCACTGCTTCCCCATTCCTCTGCTCCCCTATCTGTGCATCTCGATAAGGGTAACTCTGCTGACTTGGTTCATGATTTTGATTCTGGTAAATGGAACAAAGCCACGTGGATAAAACATATACATGTAAATCAAAATTGGCCAGTCAATTTCAGACTGAAGCAATGTAAACTTCAAAATGAGGTGGGACTATATCACTGTCACTGTTAAGATCCTCTGTGTCTGGTTGATAGTTTCAGAGATTTTTATTACAATTATGTCTATAAACATGAATAGGGCTACTAAAAATAAGGAGCTGTATCTAATCTCAGCTAGAAAAGATAACAAAAGGCTCACAAATGTCTTCAGATTTTGTATTCACCAGGTATCTGCATTAGGCATAAGCTATGTGGATTCTGCTAGTTGTCCCAGATTGCCCTGTCTCTCCTCAGTTATTTAGTTGAATTGAATCCAGGTTCTCTTACTGTACTTTTAACATGAAAAGTCAGATAACTAAAATCAGTTTCACTTTCCATTCAACATGCACAGGAAATTGAAGGCTACCGATATGCTTTTTAAAAGGAAGCATGTATTTGTTTAGCAGATAAAGCTCCATAAGATTCAAAGTCCAAATGGACAAGTCTGGGCTCTGTCTCTCTCCTTCTGTGTAACTATCGGCCTTAATATTTCTTTTTTGCTTGTATTTTTCCTGAATCTGGGGACTGAATCCAAGGACTTTTATGTACTCTACCACTTCTGCTATATACCCAGCAATCCTGCTACTAAATGTTTTAGAGTTTTACTAACTATGGGAGTCCAGTGAGATAATAAGTGTGAAAGTACTCTGTAGACTAAGGCTCCAAATAAATAGGAGTTATCACCTGGTGTAAACTCAGTTACTGTCATTCTCTCAAGAATAGTTCTTGAAAATAAGAGGCTGGGCCAAAAACCATATTCTTGACAGGCTACAGTTTTGTATTTCCTTGAATTTCCAAATATCTGTGTCAAAATTGTGTAACTGCCTATATCACATTGTATGG